>VUQG01011980.1:15741-45139 GCA_015106755.1 Etia nguti
TTTTTTTTTTGTTTGTTTTTTTTTGTGTGTGCTTTTAGTTTAGTTGAATTATAAGGGATGCTTGTTTGAAGAGAGGGAACAAAAGGAATTATCTCATACAAAACTCTTGTTTTCCTCAAGGAAAGCTTCCATGTGATTCTTGCAGCCATGGGTGACTTGCCTGAAGTGATTGAACTCAAATTTGATCACGTTTTCTTCACAGGTAATTGTTTATTATTCACCCCTTTTTTTTCTTTTTCCTTTTTAAAAAAAAAAAAAAAAAAAATGTGTTCCTTGAATTGATCATTGCTTAAGCTTGGCTGTCACTCTGCAGGAAACAAAGAGGATGGAAGCAAAATTGCTCTGGCTGCCGCCCGCGCATTCACACCCATCACCTTGATTCTGGGAGGGAAGAACCCGTGTTACGTGGACCAGCACTGTGACATTTCCACCACTGTGCAGCGCATTGCTTGGGCACGTTTTCATAATGCTGGACAGAGTTTGGTGGCTCCTGACTACATTTTATGCCACACAGATGTCAAAGCTCGGCTGGTGCAGGCCCTCAAGTGCTGCCTGATGGAGTTTTATGGCTCTAATCCCCAAGAGTCACGTAGCTTTGGCCGGATAGTCAATCTAGAGATCTTTAACCGTACTAGAGAGATATTATGGCGATCTGGCAAGGTGGCTGTGGGTGGGCATGTGATAGAAGCAGAGAAATATATTGGTATGATATTCTAAGCTGAATTCCTTGACATAAATATATTGTACTTATTAGATTGCTTTAACTTGGCTGTAAATTATTATTATTTTTCTTATATCTGAAGCCCCAACAGTTTTGACAGATGTGGCTGAATCAGACCCCGTCATGCAAAAGGAGATCTTTGGTCCAGTTCTTCCTATTTTGACTGTAAACAATGTGGATGAGGCTATTAGCTTTATCAATAAGCAAGAAAAGCCCCTCTGTGTGTATGCATATTCCACCAACGGCAAGGTAGGTCTACGAGGCAAATTGAAGAAAAAACTGAAGCCAGAATTCATTGTAGGCTTTATTCTAATCATGTGGTGGCTTTTTCTGACACTGCAGGTCATTTCAAGACTCATGAGTGAGACCTGCAGTGGAAGCTTTTGCGCAAATGACTGCATCCTGCAGAGTGTGATGGTGGCTCTACCTTTTGGTGGAGTAGGTAAGTCTAAGGCAGGGGTGCCCAATCCCAGTCCTCGAGCTGCAGCTTTTAGATGCATCCTTGTTCTGACACACCTGAATCAAATGAATGGCTTGTTAACAGGCCTTTGCCAAACTTGATGGCATGCTGAAGAGGTAATCCAACTATTTGATTCAGGTGTGTTGGAGTAGGGATGCATCTAAAAGCTGCAGGACAGTAGCTCTCGAGGACTGGGATTGGGCACCCCTGTCCTAGGAGGTTAATGTTTAAGAACGCTAATGAACAAGATGCTGTCGGAGCTGAAAATGAATTGAGACCAAGTAAATTCTTTGAACTTTATTACCAAACCTTTCGCCTACTCCATACTAAGCTCACTAACACCACTGAATAGTTCAATTAAAAAGGTTACAATTTTTCATGCCGACAGCCTTTCACATCACTCTAGGATCCTGGAGTGACACTTTACATTGTCACAAAAGAAGCAGTTCTTTCTTACCTTGATTTTTTTCCCCCATTAGCACTGATCAGTACGAACACCATTACGGTTAACAAACTCTCTCCGCAGGATGGTTCGACACAGAAAAGGTGCGATTTTAAAGCATACCATTTTCAAGAAAAGTGCTTTGAATTTAAATAGAATATTATAGATTGCTCACACATTTATTTCTCTAAAGTAACTTATATAACATCCACTTAATAATCAGATGTGACTCTTGTACAATAGTTTCCAGCGACGTTCAAGAGTTGGGGTTCATGGATTTTGATTACTGGAGCAATAATCTTAATGGTAAGTAAAGAAACGCTCCACCACAGGCAGTCACTTACAGCACACATTTTCGCAGGTTTTTATTGCTTCTTGTGGTGTTCTCCTCTGATGGGGGCTAAAAATGTGACTTTAATACAATAAGAGCCCAATTATACAGTACCTTCTGTTGAATTAAAACATGTCAGAATTTGCATTTGGATTTAACATAATTCACCTTAATGTGGATGTTCTTGTTAAGCAGAAATGTAAATGAGAAAGTGAATAACTATCGAGACCTTTCTTGTTAGCGGTTTCTGCAAAGCCTCACGGAGACAGGCTTGTCAACCACTAAATCTCCGAACTTGAAGGCTTTAGTCATCAGGCTGATAGCTATCCAACGTAAGTATTTCCCTCCATTTGCGATGGCACTTCAATCTAACATGCCCCCAGGATCAATGACATCGCCTCTGTGACTCCTAATTTAGGTTAATATCAATTCGTCATATTGTAAGTAAGTTTGCTGTGTCTTTCCTTCACCTGCTTAGGGTTAGAGCAACCTTGCTGTTGCCTCACCATATTACTAAATTAAAAATGTGAGTAAACAAATTCAGTGTTTAATCGAATACATTAAGCACTTCGCAGCACCAGCTCTCTCTCTCATCTACTATCTTCTATCCCTGCATTGCACCACATGAAAAGAAGCAGGTTAGTTGAGTGGTGTCGAGAGCCCCGTCAGTTTCAACATCTAGATTTGGGCTCCGTTATTAGGAATCAATCCATCCTGTTGAAGTGTCCTTCAGCAACACATTGCATCCTAAACTCACACGTCTCTAAAAAGAAAGCACAAGAGAGCACAAAAGCGAAAGAGAACCTCCCCGTCGGGACCAATAACACATCGTCAGATCATTATTATTATAATTGGCAACCCAAGTGGGATCTGAGTCACACAATATGAAAACAATGTCAGTAACACTTGGATACTTTCATTGTGAAGCGTATTGGCTCAGCTTTCACTGACAGAGCTGCAGTATTTACGTCGTGAGGTGCGTGCTGAGTGGATGGCAACACAAGCTCTGAGGTCTCCTACTGTATGTGCGAGGCTGTCATAACTTTATAATAAAATTAAAACATCCTGTGCAGAAATATCATGCTCATGGTGAGATATCTTAAATGGCACAATAAAAAGGGAAATATCAGCTAATACCAGACTATCATATGATACAATACAACCACATAAAAAGGATGGAAACTGAGAAAAGACACTCCTGAAAATCTAGCTTATTGTTGAGAGATGAGCAGCAGGAATGCAGGTCTGTTATGGCACAGAATGCAGTTATTTTCTGTACTGTTGAGAGTTAATTTCCTTTTGTTTTTCCACAGAGATATTTATAAGGGTAGATAACAGTGTATACATGTGTTTCTATTGTTGTTTCAGACTGATAAACTGGCCGAGATCAGTTCAAACACTTGGAATGCTTTGAGGAGCCTCGCCTCAGTCCTTTTATCGCACTGTTTACCCCAACGTGTTTTTTCAGGCTTTTCACAGCAATGTTTTACTAACATTGAGAGCACTGAAATGTATTTGTACTTAGTTATGCAGAGTAAACAATTTTAGCAGCTATGGGATGGATTGCTCAGAACCCTAATGGTTTTGGTGACATTGTTCGAAGCTACATTGTTAAGACACAGTGGATACAGATGCATCAGTGCCAACCTCCAAAGCTGAAACATTAAGCTAGCAGAGAAGGGTCAGAAATGTAACCCCTTGTGGCCACTTGAGACTTGCTCAAAAAGCATAGACTCACATCTTAATATACCCCATTGTACAGCATTAAAAAGGATGTTTACAGCCTGGTGCAGATGGACATGTGCTAGAGTTAGGGGCATAACTGCTTTGCGTAACATCTCTGTTGTATTTCAACACACTGAACTGGACCTATTCAGCATGTTTATTTGAGCCTTCTTAAAACATAGGTGACACAACAGTAGCTACATCCATGTTTTACACAGTTTATTAGATACACATGCACTATATGAACAAAAGTACAAGGCCACCTACACATTGCACCTGCAGGAGCTGCTTGGCCATGGAAACCATGCCATGAAGCTCCTGACACACAGTTTCTGTGCTGATATTAATGCCAGAGGTTTGGAATACTGCAGTTATTGAGTCATGAGAGCATGTGCCTGAGCTGTTGGTGACCTCACTCTATAACTTTACATCATCTGCCACTTTGTGGCTGAGCGGTTGTGGTTCCTAAATGCTCCCACTTTGCAATAATATACATTTGATTGTGGAATAATCAGGAAGAACGCACGTTCATGAACTGAATTGTTGCAAAGGTGGCATTCTATTATTTCATTTTAGAAAAGTAAATGTAATTAGAAGATTTGAGGACTACTTTGAGGAGCTTGTGAATAAAGAAACTAGCAGAGAGTGGAGGGAGGATGGAGGAAAGTTAATGAATGAAGAAGTGCAGAGGATTAGTAAATGGTAAATGAAGTGAAGGCAGCTAAGGAGGAAGTGAAGGCAGCTATGAAGAAGATGAAGATTGGAAAGGTGGTTGGTCCAGGTAGTGGAGGTATGGTGATGTCTAGGAGAGAGAGCAGTGGACTTTTTCTGTAATAATTAGTTTTTGACACAGGAAGAAGGAGAGTACTGGTACATATTTTCAAAAACAAGGCTGATGTGCTGAGTAGTAGTAACTAAAGAGGAATAAAATTGAGCCATACCATGAAGGGAAATGGTTGTTGAGGGTAGGTTAAGGAGAGAGGGGACGATCAGTGAGTGGCAGTATGGCTTCATGCCAAGAGAGAACACTACAGATGAAATGCGAGATTTGACAGTGTTGACGGAGAAGTATAGAGAAGATCAAAAGGAGTTGCACTGTTCCTTTGTGGATCTAGAGAAAGCATATGATATAGTGCCAAGAGAGGAACTGTGGAAGAGTGGCAGAGAAGTACGTGAGGGTGGTACAGGCCATGTACAAGGATAGCGAGACAGTGTGAGGTGTAAGGTAGAAGTGGCAGATGGGTTCAAAGTGGGGGTGGGATTACATCAGGGATTTGCTCTGACCCCCTTCTTGGTTGCAATAGTGATGGACATGCTGACATATGAGGTCAGACAGGAGTCTCCGTAGATTATGATGTTTACAGATGACACTGTGATCTGTAATGACAGTAGGGAGCAGGTGGAAGAGAGCCTGGGGAGGTGGAGATATGCTCTGGAGAGAAGAGGAATGGAAGTCAGAAGAAGCAAGACAGAACACATGTGAGTTAGAGAGGTAAAGCTGAGATGTTTTGGAGTGCAGAGGAAGGACAATGGATACATTGGACAAAGAATGTTGACTATGGTGTTGCCATGCAGGAGGAAAAATGGACGACCACAGAGTAGGTTCATGGACTAGGAATAGGATGAGACTCAAATTCAGTGAGGTCTTTAGAACGACTTGTTCTTTCACAAATGTTTGTAAAGGCAGACTACATGATCCGGTGCTTGGTTTTATAAATCTGTGACATTGGGACTGAACACACCTGAATTCAAAAATGTGTGGCCTAATCGTTTTGTCCGTGTAGTGTACATGCACAACAAGCACACCATTTACCACCTCAATTCTGTATTTGCTAAGAAGGGAATAAATATCACTGTCAGTTCCTCTTTTCTTCTTTGTACCACGTCCAAGGATGGACACCTTGTAGCACTGTTTAGTCTTACCTGAGCATTCACGCCACCCCTTCACTTATCAGTCACTGAAATGCACTGCATGTCTTTCCTCCGGTTTGGGATGTGGTTTTCAAAAACAGGGAAATAACATTTTATAACATTTTAATGTTAATATGTAGTAAAGATGCTACGTGGCAACATGAAGCTTGAAGTTACTGAATTATTTTGGAATTTAGTTATATAGTCTTTTTTTCCTCTTTCTTTTACATGTTTTTGCAAATATTCTTACTTTGCACCTCGTGAAATTTATAGAACAAATCATATCAGGGTTTTGGGTTTTTTCAGTTTTGAGTTCTTTTTTTAATCAAAACCCCTGCAGCTAAAATTTTCTAACTTTCTAACACTTAGTAGTAGTATTTCCATTTAATTTGACACAGATATTCATGTCCCCTCACACGATGAGCTCTGATAACTTTAATGCTTGCACGTCATCATATTAAAATTTGAAATACCTCTCCAAATATTGCTAATTTTGAACATTTCCAAATTTAATGTGAGCAGTATATATGAGAGAAAATAAATGTAACATGGACCCTTTAGTCTATTACTGCGGTATGATCTAGAATATTTACGTTAATAGTGTGCCTCTTAATTTTAACCAAACATGCATATAGTAGGCTATTTTAAACGTGTTTCACTCTTAGTGGCATCATGAGCCTATAGTTCACATCATGCTGTTCTTGTTAAATCAAAGGTTTTATAGATTTTTATCTTAACCTAATTTTGAGGACATTTTGCTTTCTTGGCAAAACTAATCCTCACAAAAATCCTGAAGAACACTAAGACATGAGATCTAATCACTTCCGTTACATAATTCTGCACAGTTCAGAAAAGCTTTGCCGGTTTATAGACTGCATAAAAGTCAGACATGCAGAAAAACAGAGCAAATTTAAGATGCAAGTGTGGCCAGTGTACTGTGGTTTGTGTGTTTGACCCTGAGGAGGAAATGTGACTGATGATGCCCCTCAGATAGTGGTTATTTTAGTCTGATCAGCTTTTTCCATAGTCATGAATCAGATGATGGGATGAGAATAACAGCAAAGGAACCCTGCTGTGTGGCGGTTACAAAAGCTGCAAGAGAGGGAAACTTTCTTGCAGCCTGGCAGGAATCACAAAATATGTCCGGCAACAATTAAGTCTCCTGAGAAGTGAGCAGGAGGATGTGCTTATTCAGGGTCTCTCGGCTAGGACTCAAACCCAGTGATGGTACACAAGAAGAGATCCAAAGCAGACAATGCGGTCTCTTTGCAGCACGCAGAATTAGTAAATATAAATCTGTCTATCCTCTGTAGCTGACACCCAGGCTGTTGGGTTGCAGTATGTTGTCTTTGGGTAATAATCGTGTGTTTTCACCTCAGAGCACCAGCGGAGACAGTCCTGAGGTGTAGCTTGGTCAAATTAAGTGAAATTGGTGGGGCGGTACAGCTTTACAGTGGGACACAGACAGAAACGGTGCCAGTAAATGAAGGATGAAGGTTTGTCTAGAAATCTGTGTGTGTCTGTGTGTGTGACAGGAGTGACAGTGAGACTGTGTGTGTGTGTGTGTGTGGGAGGATAGATGGGTGGGCTTTCACCCAGTTGGAGAGGGAGACTTATTGCTGCATTTTGAAGACAGTGTCTCCACCATGCAGGATTGCTTCACTTGCAGTGTTATATTTCTGGAAATCATCATATTTATTTTGCGGTATCATGTCAGCATATTTGCTTGATGTGTGAGTACACAGCCTAGTTATTACAAAAGCAATTTTTCCTCTGATTTTGAGATCGAACATAGTGGAAACACCATGGAGAGTCCTTCACACCTCTAAAATATTTCAACTACAGTTCAGACCAAAGGCTATCAATGACGCTAATAAATGCAATACTTAAACTTATGCAATCAAGAATAATAATTAAGACCTTGGTTTGATTGTGTCATTTAATTGTCTTACAAGTGTTTATATTTGCTTGTAGCCCTCTAAGTGGGGGTGGTAATCTCTGAGGGCTTGGCTAGAGAGAACAATCTGTCTCCTTATAAGCATATTCAAATCTCCAAAGATCCATCACTGTCTATTGTTATTATTAGTTTTGGCATAAAAAACTAATTTAGCAATCACAGTCGGATAATTAAAAATCCAACTAAATCCATTCCCGCAGGAGTGAGTGCACTGGATGGCTGAGACTGCGTCAGGATGCATTTCATTTTCTGCTATGTGAACCTTTTAAGACCCTGGTTAATCTCTGTACATCACTGGAAGTCTTTTTTCCTGTTTTGTTGTATTACACTGTTAAATAAAATCTGATTTTGACAGTGATCAACACAGAAGACCTGCTAAATACAGATCGCAATTTGTCACAAACAATATCAAATACACTTTATTTATTCCAGAGTTGGTAAATTCTTTGACAAAACAAATTATGTGTTTGAATAATTATTTATCCCCTTTATTAATACACCACGTACTAAACCGTGTCATATATTAAAATTTACTTTAATAGAAAAGGGAAGTTTTAAATGATTATTGTAAGCAATAAAACAACAAACACGAGAGAAAACTCTACAAACAAAGGCCCCGGCCAGATGGAATCCAGGAGCCAATAGCGGCAAACACCACGTGGCCCAGTGTTTTATTATATTGAAATTAAAAATATTTTACAGTTATATTATTCTGTTATTATATTTGTATTCATCATGACTTAATGCATAACAAAATACTGCTGTAACCTAAAAAGCTGAGGACCATCCACCTAAGTACCAGTGCATAGCATAGCATAATTTCAGGGAACAGAGTTGCACTTTATAGTGATCTGCCTCAAACCGTGTGGAGTGAGCCATTTGGTAAAGCCTGTAATCCAAACAATCAACAAACTTTACAGGATAGAAAACACCTTTACACTCATCTTTAAAATCTTCCCTTGTTAGAAAAAAGTCATAGAAGTCACATTTGTGAAGCTTGCTTCAGATACACACATTCTCCTGACAGGCTTTTAAAGCAGTCTTCTTTTTTCTGACAGCATTTTTCAGATTTCACATTTGACACGTTGCTTTTTTTCTGCCATAAAGACATCAGAAGTCTAGCCCACTAACTTTAAGCTACAAACAATCCAGAATGCAATGCTCTCTGTTGAAGGCTGGTGACATCAACATGCAAATACTCAATAAATCTTCTCTACATCCAACCATGTTTTCTAGAAATTATGTTTAAGCGCTGCTAATGACTAAGGATTTGTTTTTCTCCCCAGTTTATTTAAATGTCTGTTGTTGGGAGGTGATTGGGCTAGACTGTGGGTGTACATTGCATATGACTTTGTATTTTGTTGGTTGTAGATATTTATGAATGAAGAACCGACATTAGGAGCAAACGTTTGGTAAAGAAGCCTCTTTTGTTCTTAATTACTATGATCATCCTAAGAGTCAGCACAAACCACACAGGTCTGTGCTTTTTGATCAAAATGACTGACAGCAACCAGGCATTACACTCAAACAATCCATCAACTGACGACCAGTTTTGATTTAGAAATACTGCTGACTGCTGCTGAAGTGAGTGTGACCTTACTTCATTTATGAGTCACATCCTATTTGAACTAGAAAGGAGAGCACAAGGAAAAAATGAAATAAACAAAGCCTCTCCTTCAACCAAACAGCTTTATTCCTTCCAGAGGACACTGTGTTTGTGTAGAATAGCAGTAGCAACTAAGAAGCTGATGCAAAATATAGATTCTGGCGTCTTTAACCTTGTAACCCTTATTTTAGTGACTGGGGTCAGCGCGGACACAGGAGGCTCAGGCTCATTCAAGTAGTGAATGGTCCCAATGATGTCACATTGTCATTGTTTCTGTTTCTGCTTTTATTACTGCTTTTTAAAAAATACAAATGTTTTAGAGTCCCAGGTGACTCGCATATGCCATTTTATTAAACTGAGCTATTTATTCAGTTAATGTTTGCCACGGGTTCTAAATTAAAGTATTATACAGTACCAAGTGGGTATGGTTATTCTGTCAGTCATTTTAAAGAGGAGCGACTACATCGCTGTGTTTATCACCTGGATAAGGAACTTCCCAGGCTGGAAGTTTTCCCAACATTGGTGATGTTCTCAGATCTCTTTGAGACAGCTGAGCCGTGCCCTGGTCATGCCACACATGAAAAAGAAAACTGATGTTGCTACACTGCAAGCCTCAACCTGAGCAGCAATGACCCTCCTGGGAGTGAGAAAAACTTCACCTGCTGATGTGACTGTGCAACGCTTGGCTGGAAAATCTGCTTGAAAAAGGGGTTACCTTTGCTCCTGGAGCACTGACAAGAAGGTAGCAAGTGTTTGTTCCTCCTGTCACTTGCCGGCATGCCCTGAGCAACGCATGAGATAAACTGTGTGCTATCAGTGCTGGAAGTGTGCATTTAGTTTCAGTTGTTTTTTATTGTTTCTGTACAACCGTAGTGAGAGATTGGTTCACGTTGCAAGCAATGAATCAGAGTCATTCCTGCTGGGTGTTGGTCTCCACTAGGACTGCAATCTGTCAAAGATTCTGCTCATAACTTTAATGGACAGACTTTCTAGGTGCAGCCAACAGGAGGAGGGTGTCAGGTTTGGTGGTCTCAGGATCTCATCTTTGCTTTTTGTAGATTTTGTGGTTCTCTTGGCTTCCTCAAGCGGTGACCTCCAGCTCACACTGGGGTGGTTTGCAGCTGAGTGTGATGTATCAGGAATGACAATTAGCATGTCCAATCTGAGGGTATGGTTCTCAGCCAGAAGAGGGTGGAGTGCCCACTCCGGGTCAGGAATGAGGTGCTGCCCTAAGTAGAGGAGTTCGAGTATCTTGGGGTCTTGTTCAAAAGTAAGGGGAGAGTGGAGCATGAGATTGACAGACAGATTACTGCTGTAATGGGGATGCTGTACTGATGTGTTGTGGTAAAGAGTGATATGAAGGAGAGAGGAGCTGAAGCTGTAAATTTACAGGTTGATCTATGAGTCTACCCTTAGCTACAGCCACAAGCTCTGGGTGGTGAAAGAACAAAATAGCAGATAGAAGCAGACGAAGGCTGTTAGCTTGAGAAGCACGGCCAATCAGGAGGGACTCAAAGTAGACCCAGATCTCCTCTTCATCGAATGGACCCAGTTGAGAAGGTTCAAGCATCTGATTGGATGCTTCCTGGATAAAGTGGTAAAGTGTTTTGGGTATGTCTGCAAGGAGGCTCAGGGGAAGGACATGTTGGAGAGATTAAGTCTCGGAGCTGGCCATTTGTTCTTTAATTTAGGTTCTTTAATATTTAGGTCAAAATGAGCCCAGCTGGTTTCATAATACAAATACAACAATAATAATATTTACTTGAAATGACTTAAAGCATGACACCAGAAACAAAAGACGGTAATGTGGATTATACTTTGGATAAAAGCTTAAAATTGTATTAAGACAAGTAAAGAATTTCATTTTATCAAATATGCAAATAAATTCTAGCGATGCCAATACAATAGTTATCTTTTTTTAAATTATTTGGATGAGGTCAGTTTGATAACTGATAATGCTCTGAGTAAATTTAAGTGTTGCTGTTAAAATTATTTTGGTGTTATTTGTTCTTGATGTCTTGAATCAGTCGTCAGTGTACAGGGTTGATATCCACCTGTTTAGGGTTGAAGATCTTACATACCAAATGAAGGCAAAGATTACCTGTTTGAGTCTTCTGAACTGGTGTAACTTTTATAAGAAGCAGTGGGCATTAATCAAACCCCAGTCCTAATCCTAACCCTAGATGGACTGCTAACGGCCTGTTGGATGTTGGTTGCGGTTGCAGAAAGAGGTTTCAGTTGCTACAGTAAATCACAGTGGTTAGCACTGTTGCTTGCGTGGGTTTCCTCTTGGGGTTCCGGCTTCTCCCACCATTAAAAACTTAATTAAAACCTGAGGTGATTCGCCTGTTATTGTGCCCTTGTGCAAGGCACTCACCTATGGATGCAATTAGTCTCTGGGCGTTGCACAGTTTCTGCCCACAGCATCTGATGCTAAAGATGAGATTGTCCTATATATATATCTATACACATTTATCCAAAATACTGAGATTCAAAACTCACATAAAGTCTCATTTTCATTTACTTTCTTCAAACGCATACTGCTGGAAATCTGAATATAAAACTTTGGCTTCTGATTCATAGTGTAAAATTTTGCGACTTGGAAAAATGTGTATTTAAGCCCAGGCAACATTATGCTGGTGCTAGAAAAAACAAAGCATATGAAAGCAAATTTATAGAGGGCCCAGGTTTGCCCACTTGCCCAGCTGCTGGACTGGCATGTCCTATCTATCTTTGCTTGCATCCATCCATCATCTTCTCTTTCTGGCATTCTTATTTTTGTAAGGAGACTTATTTTGAACCTGTGATCTGCCTGTGTGGATTTTTTTTTTATGATGCTCAAAGATTTTTTGTTTAATAATCCACACTGTTGTTGGAGGAACTGTACTGTAAAGCCTATTTTCTCCAAGCTGGTATGTCTGTGTTTCATTTGGAGAAGAAATCCATTTCGGCCTTCTGCTCGAGAAGTAAGAATCCATCCCAAAATGATCCTCCGAGACACCTGAATTGTAGCAACCACAGCACACTGTTTATAAATATCTTCTAGGTTTGTCAGCTTGTCCAAACATTAATACCCCTGAGAAATAGCATCATGAAAAATGTAAGTTGTTTCTCTGTCTGGACCTATTAAATCCCCTATTAAGCTTCCAAAGGCAGTCAATACCCAGTGTCTGAACCATTTGATTCACTTTAGAGATCACATCTCACCTTGCACATTCTCCAGTCACACTGTGTTTTGTCTTGTTGCTCAGTGCTGACAGTGACACCCGGCTGGGAAAAACACAAAGCTTTTAAGACAGCTTTTAAGATGTATAAACATCCCATTGTGCTCTCTTATGACCAATAATTTATAAAATGCCAACATCCCAGCCAATAAAAGCTTTAATTTGACACTTTAATAGTCTTTTTGAAGTGTGTGCCAGGTCCAAGAATTGTCCATACATGTAAATTGCCTAAAATAAGAACGAAAGCTTCTGACGCAGCCTTGAAGGCGCAGAAAGGTTAGACTGAGCTATCTAGTGTTACAGCGGCTAACACAAACAGCAGCACAGCTAACAACTGCATAATCTGTCTCGATATGACAGCTGGCATGTATGGAGTTACATAACAGATGGCAACAAGCGCTCTATAACTGCGAGGCTGCTGTGCATCCTTGCAGTCGTTTCCTCGAGGAGAAATCGAAGTCCATAACAGGTCTATTTCTCTCACTCGGAAGCGCAAATCTCATCACCGAAGACTGAGACGTTATCCCTTCCTCACTTTAATACTGTGACACGTGGCAGATATCCTCACCGCAGCACAACTTAATCCGTGACTCACTGAACGTGCATGATAAAGTGCCGTCTTCCAACTTCCTTGTCAAATAACTTCCTTAATTAATACAGATATCGATCAAAGCCATATTTTTAATGGTTTATGTGGGCCAGTCGTGATAGGGATTATTTTCTTCACTTCCTTCAATAACACTGGAAACTCTGAGATATGGTGTACATCGTCAGAAATTATTGATTTTCCCAATATATTGGATCAGGACTTATGCTGTCATTTAAGAAATATAGAAAAAATATCACGGAGCAAAGACAGAGATGTGGATTTATGTTTCGCTTGAACATTCATTTTTGATGTTATTATAAAATAACACAGCGAAAAAATGCTGATGCCAATTATAATGTCTTTATGTCATCAATTATTTTGTCCCATTAGAAATCAACATTTCTTAGAAGCAGAAGGAATGCAAGTCTTTAATAATGGTTGTGCATCATCTCTCAGAAAGCGATATTTCTCAGCAGGCTTCTTTATTCAGCGTCATAGAAAGCACAACTACAGGAAAATGTCTCATAACATTACCCCGAACCCACTATCAAAATGTCCCCGACTGCTTCGACCAATGAATGAACTTAAATCAAACAGGCCGGCCATGGCTGCTCGCAGTTTGGAACACGAATATTATCAGTTAATCAATGCGGCACCTCTTCTTTAGTCCGTAAGTGATGTGTTTTGACATTTAGTGCTGAGCTCTCATCTGTGCTTGCACTCACAAAAGATCTTACGTAATCACTCAGAGTTAAATGCCAATAAAAGTTTCCTCTTAAGAGATATGACAAAGCTGAAGCTTCCAAAAGTTAACAAAACAAATCATCCCGCTTTGATGTGGTAATACCACATAAAGCACCAATTTTGCTAGATTATTCAGGAGAAATCACAAATATTTATGTATTTTTGCAGCTAATGATTATTTAATGTGAACTTAATGAACTGTCGAACAAATTGGGGCCTGAAGAGTGCACTTTTTATTTGATGAATAATTCTATCAGATAGCTGAGGCTGAGATTATCAGCGCTGAAAGCTTTCTTTTTCCAGTGCAGAAGTAGTATATAATTGTGTAAACCATCAGCGTCAGTGTTATTGAATTTGTTAGTGAGTCACATTACCTGCAACACATATGGGTTGCAGGTAATGTGGGTTTCCAGCTGCAAAAATGTTTTAGTGTTTTCAGACCAACGGCTGACACGCCCAGTATTCTTATTGGTTTCTCCCAACTTGGACAGGAGCCATTGTTATCATTAATAAGACACTTGCTCCATATGCATATTAATGTTATAGTTGGACTATATTGCCGACATTTTGGTTCGATCCCCATTTTTCTGTTCTCTGATAGACAGGATGTCACAGCAAACCTAACCTGGACCATGTTTATTTATTTAAAACAAGATTTAAGACAGACCTAAATGGTGTCGGTGAGTCATGGCGGCTCCATTCATACAAGAGGAACCAGTTGCAATCTGTGCATTATTAATAAGATTTCAAGTGGAGAGAATATAGCACAATCGTTATTATGATCCTTTAGCTTACCCTGACTCATTACTTTTTGAGAGGTACCACTTCAGCCAGGAGGGAATAATTCACAAATAGGGTTTATTAGCACCCATATTAGAAGCCAAGTGTTACATTTCCTGCTGCTGCTGCCAAATAATTATGAATGAGGAAAAAAAAAGATATTACACGAAGGCCTGTGATATGACACGAACCGCAGGATGTCCAATGAGCTTACGTTACCTGAAATGGAGTCACCGTTGCTGCAGTCTTCCAGTCGCTCAGAAGGAGCGGCGTCCTTCCTTTTACATCTTCGAGGAATTGCTGTTATGATGATTTTGCTTGATACCCAACCAAAATGTGATGTCAACATTAGACCCATCTGGTTCTGAATTGTTTTTCTTTTGTTTGGTTGGTTGGGTTTTGTTTTTCATCTTGTCCTCTTTATATTTGCTGTAACAGGGAAGAAACCCTTAAATGCACTTAAATGCACCTCCTTAGCATAAAGTGTACATAAATGTAATAGCTTCAAAGGAAGAAAACTGAAGCCGAAGCAGAAGTGCCTTAAACTGCACATAGGAAACTAGCCTTTGGGATTCCTTTATCCATAACCTTGGCGAGTTATGATCTCAACCACTAGTTCAGAGTCTTATTTAATACAGTAAAAGTTCCATTTTGTGCCAGGGTTTAAAAAAAGAATATATGTCAGGTTCTGCTAAAGAGGAACTTTATGATTGACAAGTTAGCACCAGATGAGCGTGTAGTGTGCATCTTGGATTATTCAGGTACAAATTATCATAAGATCATTAACACTGTGGACATATAAAGGTTCAATACAATTAACATTTTGCTTTTGGATTTGATTCTTCTACTCCAGTTCTCACACTTGTATTTTTCTTAGTTTAAACTATCCTTGGATTATTTTTTATTTTTTTAAGAGGGCTTTTTCTGTGAAGGTTAAGCTTTCTTACCTTAGAGTTGTTCTAATTTCTGTTTCCTTTTTTTTTAACTACTATTACTGGTGGGCTGTAGTAGAAGCATATTAATAAGAATGAATTTCCTTTAGGAGAACTGTTTATCTGTTTACTTTGTCTGACGCCACCACTTCTCTCTCGTTTGTGCCGCTTTTGTGATTCCTATAGGTCAAATTATCTGGTTAAATTCCTCTGAGCCCTCCAATACAAGTTCTTATTCACCTCAAGTGAAACTTTTGCCCTCCCATTTTATTCCTTCAACCAGAGAGTTGTCAGTCATGGTTTCCACGGTTGACATACACATTCCCTATGTTAGTCAAGAGTATGCAGGCACCTCGTACGCCTGAAGACATCTATTCTTATCAAATGGTCATGTGGCTTTGAAGAACAGAGCAAACTGGTCTCCCAAATGAAATGGAGTCTTTGAAGTGATGTAAGCAGACCAGGTTCTTTGCACATTTCACATTTGTTTTGATTATTTGGGATGTGGACTGAGCTAAAGGCTTGAATAGGGCAACAGCTATAGCTGGTGACTCTGCTCAGGTCGCACAATCGTATAGCTGGTTATGATCACAAGATAACACTAACACAGAACGTGAGACCAAAATATATGTTCTGTATAAAAAACCTGGAAAAGGTGTTATGTAGCCTGCTGTTGAATATCTATGTTTTTCAAATAAGTAACGTGAAAGACTGCAAAAATCTGGTCACAGCCATATTTACGCCTTCTCGCTGATAATCATAACCATTTGTTTAGCTACTTTTTTATTAAATATTTTCAGTAATACAGCCATATTTGTGCCACAAATACAGGTAGTTGTTTTTTGAGATACTGGTGGGATAGAACGAAAGAACAAATATGAGTATGTATATGAATTATATCACTGGGGAGGTTTTTTTGTTTTGTTCGGTCTTTTTTTCTGTTGTTGTTAGTTTTGTTTTTTGTTAAAACAAATTTAACATTCAGCTTCCTACTCCAATAACTTTCATGTAGTCTTACAAAAGTATTTTATTTCAAGTCGCATTTGTACATTCTTAATAATATGCAAAACTCTCAGTGTGATTGAGATCTGAGTCTCAAGGTTCATTATCCTAAAATATTGCAGAATTATTTAAAGCACAAGAGGATCCGACTATAACTATTACCCTTCACCATATTGGAATGCAGCTATTCTGGGTAACTTGGCATTGCGTCTGAAATATGAAAAAAATTGATTGTCCCATATTTCTCCTAATTATAACAGCTGTGATCAATTTTTCCGTTGTTGTTTTGTCCAATTACTTGCTTGACCAAATCCCCACAGTCCTCTTGCATTGAAGCTGGAGCTCAGCAAACGAGCCACTGCCTAATACTGTGTGGAACATTTATCCATGATGTAGAGGTTCCCTTTTCGTGTAAACATATTTAATACCAACTCATTAGCTACATCTAATCCCACATTTATCCTCATAATTTGACTTCCAATCTTGAATGCTAATGAGACAGTAATTATGCTTTCATGCATGTTCCAGTCCTTAATTCAATGGATGCAGTCAACACATTTGTCCTGATTTTATGCTTTAGTTGTTAGTGTCTCAGATTGCGCGCTGTGGTCTAATATTCTGCTGTTATAGAAAAAAAAAAGTATATCTATCATTCTTGAACCATGCAGCAAATAATTGACCAATTATTCAGTAAAAAGGAAGTGCACACTCTGCGTAATGTCAGGTTCCCAAAATGTAGCAAACGTGTTTGTGTAAATGCTCAGTATGCTGTTGTTACTTGTGATTTAACAGCTAACAGAATGGGCCAGGTGCTGTCTTCTGCAGTGAATTACAGCAGAACGGCCAAGAAAGTAACTTCCAGTGGTGAAATGAAGAAGATGAAAAGCGATTATGCGAGGCTGTGGTGAATAGTATATGATGATGTATGAGCCAAACAAATCTACTTTTGGCTCTCAGACAACAGCACATAGGCGGCTGTTATCCTCATGTAATTAATCTCCATAATCTTTGCCTTTTCAATAAGGGTGCTAATCTAGAAAAAGAGACAGACCTCTTCACAAGCAGACACTGTTTATAATGTTGATTACTTCCTTTGTTATTGTCAAAGTTTGCCTGAAGATACATTAGCTCCTTTCTTATGATAAGCTAGATGGCGTAGATCTCGATATGAGTCAGATCAGTAAGATACTGAAAGAAATAAGTTATTGTTAAGATGCATGCATGCAGGAATTTTCAGGATAATCCCTGCCCACACACACACACACACACACACACACACACACACACACACACACACACACATAGGTGCGCACTCACCATCCCACCCTATAAGGGACAAAAAGATGTTTTCCTAATCGGATTTCTGAGCTCATCCTATGATGAGAGTCTGCCCATTTTATTGATCTTATGTTATCTCAAATTGGGAACCTTTGGTCCAGTAATGAGAGATAGATGGAAGGACTTTTTAAAGTTTCTCTATGGATACCTCAAACCAGGAAAAAATAAATAAATAAAAGAAATTTCATAGTAATGCTTTCCTACCCTCTGAGTTCCTCTGTGAAGTCGGTACTCTAATTAAGTATGCAAATAAATCTGTTTTTCTCTGTTGCATTTAATTCCTGTGCGTGCATGGAAAATTAGATTTCACACCATATTTCACTTCATTTGATACTTTCCAAATATTATTGTTTTACAACACTAAATCTAACCAGAATTAATGTCATATTTTTGATCAACAGAAGGACCTTTCATTACTGAGTGATAAGGTATCTCTAAATAAAGAAGAAGAAAATAGTTATTATAGTTATTAGCGATTAGTACTTCCAATTAACGAAATGAAAATCACCTCTACCCCGTGGAACTGTTTTCATTTATTACAATGGATATGGAAACTTCAGCTTTTGCAACACAAAGCTACTTAGGAATGGCTTAGCAAGGGTCAATGTTGTGGAGTTGCCAAATCTAAATGTACATGTGTGTGGCAGATTTGAAGACAGGCTAGTAAGTGGTCAGGTTTTTAGACAAATCCGGCACCAGACAGTAAAGTTTTTGTTCTCACATTTTACTGTGAGATTAGTCTAACATTGAAAAAAGTGTGTTTTCTGACTGGTTGGCGAGTGTTTGCTAGAGGTTGCTGGCTGTTGCTTGGTGATATTGATCAGGAAGAGGTATATGGTGCTACACTGAAAACATCTTTGGGATTGCTTTGGTCGTTAATAGAGGTTGCCAGTAGTTTGCACAGAAGATGCCGACTTATCTGGAAACTCACCAGCTGCTCGTCAACAAGTTAGAAGTAGGAAAAGTTCAAATGTGGTCAGACAGCTAATATTGGTTATTGGTAACACATAAAAACATGTCACCATCTTTTTCTTCAAATGAAGTGCAAACAGAGCCTGCTCTATCCCCCAGACCTTTTTTATTATTTGGTCTTGGTATTATATGTGTATTTTATTCTATGTTGTAAATAAAGGTTAAAAATCAGCCTATACATATGCATAATCTGATATAAACATGGGTAGCTTTGTCAATAATAAATTCTATCTGTCTATCTCGGATTTATACATCTGCCTCACACACTACTCAGAATTTGTATTTTACATTTATGTTTCACTGTTAAAAGGTTATTTTCTAGTGATCAGTGCAAATCAAGTATGTGACATCATTGTTATGAGGCAATAAAACAGGACAACTTCTGAGGGGCTGAATACTTTTCATAGATATTGTGGCACCAATGATTTTGACGTTATGGAGAGTGGTTGCGAAGCAGCTTCAACTCATATCATTGTCCCCAAAATGGCAACTGACTCATCTGTGCAGCATGTGTATGAGAGGAATTACAATCAAGCTGTCATTACCTTGAGGCCAATTGTACTGGTAATTGTGAGAGGATGACAACAGGTTGGCCAGAATTAAGGCTCATCTTCCTTTGGCTAGTTCAGCACCTGCCTGCTGGCCACCGGCCGAATTTTTTTCTGACAGCCTCAGCAGGAATGATTGATGCCTGAAGGCCTCTGATGGGGGTGTGTGTGTTTCTCAGTGCCAAGCTGCTTTATCCATCCAGCACCCTCTCTCGAAGCTCATTTAGGCCACACCTGTCATTGCACACATTGGTTGCTTGGTGTTTTTTCCTTATAGGCTCGTTGTCTGTGGACGCATACCCTTTAAAGACAAGCAGCTACTGTGCGGTGCTGATAATATTCTGGAAATTGTAATCACCTTTAGGGGATTTCTGGTGCAATGTAGGTTAAGAAATCTGTAAATCTACATTGTTTAGCTGATGCTGCACCATGCTTGTCACTAGGTTTTCCTGCATCAGGTTCTATAATGACAGAAAAGCTGTTATGTCCATTGTTTCACAGTCAACTATCACATTTTCTGTTTTATAAAAGAAAAATTTCCATGGGTTTTCTACCTGTATTTACCCAATCCCTCCTCCCATACACACACACATACCATAGGACCACCAATAAGGAAACAGTTAAGCTTTTTCTCTATTGTTTGGTGTTGATAA
Organism: Etia nguti; assembly: GCA_015106755.1. Taxonomy (NCBI): domain Eukaryota; kingdom Metazoa; phylum Chordata; class Actinopteri; order Cichliformes; family Cichlidae; genus Etia; species Etia nguti. The sequence goes on from VUQG01011980.1 coordinate 35,677, forward strand.
TCTCAGTATTTGCCGTGTGTACAATGACCTGAATGCATTGCAGTATACCAAAGTCTTTATCCTATTTTTATGCCACACACACACACACTTACTGCTCTTTTAGCTCCAAAGAATTTTAAACCTCCCAATGTCCTGATACTATTGCATTTTTCATTGGTATTTTAAGCAAAGAGTTGTGAGGTCTTAGAAGTCAGCTGGCATTAATTCCTCTGAGGCAGAGGGATTCAGCCTCTCCCTGGAAAGAGGCTTAAAAGAAAGTTCTCCTGCTTCCAAATGACTACACTTCTCCTTTCTCACATACATTTTTATATTCCTTAGTGGACAGGAGAACAATAGATAATTGAACGTGACTACGTTTAAAATAAAATAAATTAATTTAATAGAAACTTACTGAGGTGTACCAGACTTGCATATGCAAATATGTTCATTTAACTAACTTTGAGAAGTTGACTAATTGTCTCATTGTTCTCTGTGTTTGTGGGCAACAGACTGTCAGGGGTGCAGGTGTATACATAATAGATCAAAGCAAGGAAAAATACGAGGAAACTGAGATCATTAATCCTGCTTTGTGGAAAAAAAACATGAAATTTAATATATTTTTCAAACTACCATGATAGCAAATTTCAATATCACACAGAGAGTTTTTTCCAATGATGATATAAGGTTAAATTAAGTGACATATTCATGATATACTGTACATTTTAGGTTCTAATAACTGCTCGCTAGAGTAAATTTTATCTTTAAATTAACTTCTCCATTCGCATCACATTTATTCTGGCAAGGTTGGAGAACCAGCGGTTGGCGTGTGTGTTACGATGGGATGAGGTCTGAACAAAGCCGGCTTTCTCGAACAGGGAAATGGCTGCTGTCTGTGGTGAGCTCACATCCAGAACAAGACGGCCGAAGCCTCTCTCTTTGCAGAAATCCAAAGCCTTCCGTGTCAACTGCGAGGCCAAGTTTTTGCGGCGCCACGAAAATGCCACGACCATGTGACACATCTCCCCATAACTTCCATCCCCGGCATCTTGAGCCAGCTCAGAGCCTCCTCCCGTCACTCCGCCATTCCAGTCTTCAAACCTTTCACCTTCTTCCTCTCCCCTTTTTCCAATCACTGCCACCATCCCTACCACCTTGGATTGGCCATTGATGTCTGCCTCCGCTACCCAGAAGCCGTTATCTGGGTTTTCCAGGTAGCTGGCCTGAATGTCGGCCATATCTGCGCTTTGCCTCCTCATCATGTAGCCCTCATAGATATCATGGCAGCAATAATAAATGAGGCCAGCCCATGCACTGCCAAACAGTAGAGCTTGGAAGTAGGAGCTGCCTCCCAGCACATAACCAGCCATCGAAATGCTCAGAGCAACACCAATATGGTCTGGATGGCTCATGGCCTTGAAAAAGGCTGGGTAAACATGCTCAAAAATCCCATCCTGAAATAGTGACATGACCACATGTTGATCTGAAGGTCTATATTCCCTGATGGAGAACTGAACTGCATGTTAGAGGAAAAGAGAAAGAGAGGGGAGGGAGAGAATGAGAGCTCAGTGAGACTAATCTGCCTGTTGTTGCAATCAGAAATTCCTGCTGGATTTCACAATGGGCTAAATATGCTCACGTAACCTGTTAAATAAATATAAAATAAATCACTATGCCTCTCACTGATTCTTACCCTTTTCATTTTTAATTCATTTCTATTCCACATAAATATGAAAATGGCATTTTCATGTGACAACCTGAGGTGAAAATCACAATTAAAATTATTACTACTATTAAGATTCCAAGAGCGAGAGTCATTCTGGGGATGTAATACAATTAGGTCTCAAATGTGCTAATGATCGGAATCAAACGAAGGTGATCCTGAGGCAACAAACAAAAGCGTTTTAGTTTTATTGAAATGTGTTTATGTCATTAAGGCATGTTAGTACTGCCATTCATCTACACCCGTGCTGTCTTATTAGTTCTCTTGTTCATAACCAACATGACAACAACAACAACAAGAACAAAAAAAGCATAAAAGATGAAAATAATCAGAAGTTTAACTTACAATCGTTTTTCTGGGCCATGCTGACACCTTCCCCTCGTCTTTTGGTCTTTTTCTCACTCTGACAGACTTAAAGCTGCCCCAGACTTAATCTACAGATTGTGATAATCAGCCATTCACAAAAGGGATTGAAATTAGTCTGAGCATGCTCACCTATGAGTTCACACTACACACACACACACACAGTGTAGACCTGAAATGACTTTGAAGTATAACTGCTACTATTTGTATAAAATATTGAGGTTTATTTATGAAATTTTACACTTTGATTTAGATTCTGTGGAAGCGTGCTTTAAGTTTAATTGAAATTAAACACAGGATTGTTTTGGTTATTTAATTATTTTTTTTAACTTAACTGGCTTAGTCAACAGAGTAAAGAACTCCCATCACTGGATTTCTCAGGGAGGACGAGCACAGATCCTGAACATATTAAATCAGAAAACTGATCAGAACGTGAATTCGGGACCCATTCGAAAATTTCAAAGATACTTCCAAGAATCAAATGTTCTTATTAAGCTCTTTTTTGGGTGCTTCAGTGTTGGTGGTTTTCTCTCTGGAATCTGCTTTGGATCTCCAGACCGCTTCTTCCGCACAATATAAGGTGAAAGTAAAATTAATATTGTCTAGGCCCCTGACATAAAAGTGTCCTATAGCGCTGGTGACAGTGTCTTGTGCAATAACCCGGTGGCCCTCTGACATGATTAAATTTCCTCGGCAGGAGAAAGGCCTTTACACCTGTTTAAATCAATAGCACTGCCTCATGAATCTGTGAGCGCTGGAAGGTCAAGCAACTGTGGAACTTTCTGAAACCATTTCACATCTGCAGTGTGAATTCTGAATGCAGAAGTGAAACCTCCTCCACTCCACTAATCACGTTTGGTAAGCATGTATTTTTTTCTTCTGTTTACATTCAGAGGCCTGTATCATAAAGTCCATAAATCTCATCTGCATACACAGTTAGTTACATAAAGCATGCCAAATTTACGCACTGATCCCCAATTAAAACCTTTAAAGTCATGATCTTTGGTTATGTGGCCTATGTAGACACATTGAATTAATTGTTATCAGACTGATGTAAAATCTAATGCAACACTAGGTTAAATATTAAGCTTACTTAATAAACTTCTTACCTACCATGTTCAAAGAAAAGTAACAAGCTGCTTTAAGTTGTTAGGTATTCATCACATGTAGGGTTAGTCCTTATTCTTTGTGTGATGGTGAGAAAATAAATACCCCTCTGTACTTCCATAATGATGATCCATCCAACAAGGACGGTTAACCTGAATGAATATCCAGACTGAATACTGACCTACAAATGTACTGAAGTGCAACTGAAAAGTTATACAAGCCCAGTCCTGGCACTGAATGAATCTTAACAAAGTAATTCAAATCTGCAAAATAACTTCTGCTACCCAACAATAGATGGCAACATACTTACCAGCTTGCTGGTTTGCGCTGATGTCATAAATGGAATGGAAACAGTTTAAATCATTTTAAAGGTTCACAATCACTGACTACAAAGTTCATTTTTGTGCAGCATTAGTGCTTAAAGACACTTTTTTGGGGGACTAAAGCAACATACTCTGAAATCACATCATCTTTGAAAGCCAAATTTGTAACTGAAATTAAAAGATATTTACTGCGCAGTCCTAAAAAGGTCATTTTTCCTTCCATCCATCTTCGTCCATTCGTTCAGTTCAAAGTTGTGGGGAGGCTGAATCCTAAACAGTACCATCTATCTTAGGGCAATAGGTGGGGTGCACCCTGGAGAGACTGCCAATCTTTTGCAAGGCTAACAAAATAAAAAATATCCCACATTCACAACCAAGGCTAATATATATTTACCAGAGGAAGGAGTAGTTACACAGACACAACCCACACAAGCACAAAGAGAAAGCACAAACTTTTCATTTTTATATGTCTTCACTCAACAAATTTGACTTTTTATGCTATCCTCAAAGTGTCACTTGGTTTATCCTGACTTTTGGTGATTTTCTGGGGAACATAATCGAAATCAAACAACAAGAATAAAATGAGATACTTGTTTGCCATCAAAGGCTACATATGAATTCTAACAGAATGACGCGCGGACAAATATCTTAAAACGACAACACACAGTTGTGGTGTATAAACTCTTTAGAAAAGCAGCTGACAACATCTCAGTGTAGTAAATTCACCTGCGTGATGACCTTGAAGACTCACTTCTACTCCTACATGCTGATTCACACTGAAAACCTGAAAAGTAAATGCTCTTTTCTTGGGAAAGAGTAGCATTCCGTAATAGTTTAGATCAGGGTCAGCAAAGGATGTGTGAAGAAGGACAACCTAACTGTAAAACTCACTGTGTGTTGACAAAAGTACCTAAGGTGAACAGCATTATGTCTGAAAAGGCCGATTACGGTCCTGGAGTCAACACACGTTAAAGTTGAATAAACTATAGATAAGCATATTATTTCTAAACACAAAAGTTAAAACCATTATTTGAATTAATAAGAACATGCTGTAGCATTCATCAAGTCACACTTGTTCATGAAGTGTCACGAATTGCTTTCAGTACATAACACCTCATCATCACAGGTAATATTAATCTCACTTGATAGAATTAGTTAAGAGTGCTTCAGAATTGATTGCACATTGTCTTGAAACAAAAAGTCGCAAGTTAAAAAAAAAAACTATTGAAGTTGCCCTGGAAACTAATCACTCTAGACAAACTACATGCTCCATTTATAATGAACCCATGGGAGCCCATAGAATTGCATTTTTATTCACGGACATGTACTTTCTCAAAGACCGTAAAGTAATGAGCCTGTTTCGTATGCCTGTCATAGAAGTATGACATTAAGACATTAACCCATTATATTACTGAGATTTTCTCTTCCCATCCGGTCGCCATCATTCGAACACACCCAAGAAAAAGTTATTTCCAACCCACTGCTTCTCCAACAGTTCTGAATTTAACTTTGCTTGTCATCTCCAGTGACACAAAAAGTGCATATACACTGAGCTAACACTCTCCAGAGATTTCCATTTAGCCTTGCTATAATGGCAGACAGTGTCTTTTTTATCTTTAGGCTTTTTGCTTGAATGCAGCATTAAAATAACATGTGTTCAGAACAGCGGGCAACATGTCATGTGACTGTAAGAAGGGAATAACATCCACATTTAAATTAGTGTATTTACCGTTATGTAATTACTTTCAGAGGTACATGCAGGCAACTGCTAGCTGCTTTCTTTTATGCTTTGTGCTAACCTAAGCTAGGCTGCTAACTGACTTATATTTACTTTGTGGATATAAAGTCATAAATTCATAAAGTTTTCATTAATGTTATTTGCAAAAGAAGCCCAGAGATTGAAAAAGACAGCAACTTAACAGAGCTGCAGAAAAAGTCAGTCAATTTTCTATCCATCTCGAGCCATGAATTGCATTTTGAGATAAATTTACAGTAACCATTACCAAATTTCTATCACTTAACACTGCCATAGCCCCTAAGCACCACTTAGGCAGTGTTTGTTTTTGATCTTGCAAAGAATTCATCCCTTAATGCCACTTACAGTTCAAATAGACCTATGAATTTATGATCTTGATGGATCACTAATGCTTCATTTAGTAGGCATTAGTGACCCATCACATAATTAGTTTTTTGGATAACAGAGTAATATTTTGGTTAGGTTAACACAAGCCTCTGGTTTAATGGTAAACTGAATAGACTGAAAAGTAAATACAAGAAAACTAAGCCAAAAACTTGAAACAAGGAACTAAAACTAGGAAACTGGAAAACTAAGACTGGAACAGAGAACTCGGAATTACAAGTAGGACGACGCAACAACAAGCAGAGGAAGACAGAGGACTAAATACACAGAGGGTAACGATGGGATGAGAAACAGGAGGGAAACACAGCTGGAACAGATCTAACCCAACCAAAACAGAATACACTAACACAGGACAAGGGATTATCAAAATAAAACAGGAAACACAAGAAACACACTGAGAGACAGACTTGACACTGGGACTGCGGAAGAACAGACATGAGAACATAACTGACTAGGGAGACAGAAAGACAACACAGTCAGGACACAGGAGATGCACAAACATAGAGACAAGGGTGACTAGACGTGACACAGGAGAGGCACAGAAGCAAAACCTAAAGACTAGACTACAAATATAACCAGAAAATAACTAAGAGAACTAGAAATACAAATGACTACACCATGAATAACACTAAATCAAAGAATATTCATAAACTAGAAAACACATAAACACTGGATCCCAGACCCAGTACCATGACATAGTTACAATATAACCAAAGTAGGAGGGGGTGAAAGAGAGTGATTAATCGCGGTCCCATATCTCAGGCTTGGGAGGCAACTGAGACTGAACTGAGTGGCTCGACCAACTGAACAACAGCCATTTGAGTCTTTTGGCTCAACCAACCTTGTAAAATTAACTGGTGGGCAGGGTAGGCGGGCATTGATCTCCTCAAACTCATAAAACTGAGTAAGGGTAGTTCTGAAAATGCCAGCCTACTACACTTTAATGCCATAGAATCATGCTTTCTGTCACTGTTGACCTACTTGATTAGCTCAAGATAACAACTGTAATCTTCAAAGAAAATCAAAGTCATGCCAATATTTGTTTCAATTTACGTGTGAAGAACAGCAGACGTCTAATAGTAACTGCACAAAAAGAACACAATGTCTGAATGCGAATCTGCAAGTTTTCATTTTGTTTTTTTAATCACACATTGCAATATAATTGTACTAAGAAACCAGGGTGCACGCTTTGGTTGTCTTGGACCACCCTTTTAGATTATGAGAGATAAGAAAGCATAATGAAAGTCTGGAATCACAACAGCCCCAAGAGGGGTGGAAGGCTGCCTTCTATCAAATCTTACTTTATAATCTTACTTCATCACAATCCAAGTCATGCTTCGTTCTTGGTAACTGCTGTGACACTTCACCAACTGTAGGCAGACAAAAGCGATTGTCTCACCTCAAAGTGAGAATCCCAGGTAATTTTCATAGTGGAAATAATAGGATTTCAGTCAGACATAACTCCTGTTGCTACAGTTTCTTATATTTTAAATTCTACTAAAGAATAAAAGAAAGCTGTCTATAAACATATTGTATCGCAGAGGGATGACGGGGTCAGTTGTAAACAAAGCATGGATGAAGCATGATCAGTACTGGTGACGACCAAGCTTCCATCCAAAGCTCATGGATGCTTTTAGGGTTTTATTTGCAGCACTGAAGATTTTATACCGGAATAGTCTAAAAGTTAGTAATAACCATAACAGCCCCGTGAGGGGGTATTCGCGTTATACAACAGACAGTCGGAAGGCTCAACAACAGAGGTATATGATTGTTATTCTGAGCCATCCATGAGGCAAAAAAAAGGAAAAAAAAAAAAAGAAAATACAAAAAAGTTTGGCCTGGGGTTGTGACAGAAAAAAGGGCCACATTGTACTGCTAGTTAAATCAAAAAGATTTATCCTCTGGGTGACATCAACGTTTTGTTTGTATTTATTTTTTGGCCTCAGGGTGGTGCTTTAGGAAAGGTTATTGCTGCACACGTCTTTTTAAATTTTGGGATATTTTTGGGATGGGACTCGTGTTTCTCTTCTGACGTGTTGCCAAGAATAATAATGGGATGACAATTTGCTCAATAAACGCAATTTTTTCATGCTATCCCCTGAGTTGCTCAATTCACCAAGAAGTTGGCTGCACAGTGTGAGCAAATGTTATCTAAAGATATCTGGGGAATATTAAGTTTGCACATAAAAAAAAAAAAACAATCGTCATAATAGAGTAAAACACTTTGGGAACCACAAAAATCTCAGTTCAATATAATTAATTATTATTTTATAATTATATTTTATTAATTATTTGTGGTGGCTGTGAAAGCTGAGTTCAGTGTATTTACATATCATGCCACTTTAGCTACACTGCAACCATGCAGTTAAAATTAAGCATTTGACACCATTTCACAGCAATAACACACTGGAAGCATAAATGAAGGCCAAACCAAACAAAACTGACATTCCTTCAGCCATTATATTGTATGTTGTGATCCAGATTATTCTAGAAATGTTGCTATCAACAGGGAACACCAGAATGGTAAATCTTGTTAGGATGTAAGTCTTAACATGGCTTTCCAGAAGCAACAGTTTTGATTCCATTTGGTATCTGTATTGACACATCCTTGACAACTCCCTGTTTTATATGCTATGTAGATTAAAATGCATTTTTGTATAAAACTAAAAAACATGTCAATCAAATCAAATACATTTTCTATGATGGAACAGTTTGGCGTTGCACATCAGAGCAGATCTAAGCTATATTACACAAATGTAACATCCACTGGTACATTTTACATGGTTTCTGCTTCCAGTTCAAGGTCTGTTTTCTTCTTTTGAAACTGATCTGAGAGGCAGCTACAGAATAACTAAAAAATTAACCGTTTCGTCACCTCAGAGCAGTTAATGTATTAAAAGGAAAAATAAAAAAATAAATACATTTATGCTATTAATTTGACTGTTTTCAGTGCAGGAGCAACACAGCAATGGCAAAGCACTCTATAGATGAAGCAGTTAGTCAGTTTATCATCAGTGAATATTGATGAATAATTAATGAATTCTTTGTAATTTATAAATGTGTGACTAATTAAACCCTCGACCTCGCAGTAAGAAAGCGATTCTTATGCCACGGCCGACATTTTTCTCTATCTACTACATAGAAGGTTGGTCTGAAGGGTCATCTATGTCACCGACTGGTTCGTGAAAATGGTGTGAATCATACGGCATTAAATATTAAAGTGTTCTCCACCCCACATTTAATGTTTCTTTATCGCTTTGTTAGTCATCCAGAGACTCTGAAATGTCATAGTGCACTGAGGCTGCTCTAGTGACACGTGGTGAAGGACCCGTCCCATCCTGGCAACAAACTGTTCCAACTTCTGCAATCCGGTAGAAGGTTCCGCACCATCCGGGCAAGGACAGAGAGACTCAAGAGGAGCTTCTATCCCCAAGCCATCCGGGCCCTAAACCATAGCATGCATAAGTCCATAAGTGACTGAGACAGGACTCTCTTCTAGACACTCTAAACCCACCGGCACAATGTACATTTCAAATTCCTTTAATTTTAAATATGTTCATATTGTCTATTTTGTAAAACAGTCAGATTGTCTATTCTTATTTAATTCACTTAATGTACAGAATTCACCTGCTTGCTGCATACAATGCTGCTACTGCACATTGCACATTCACCTAGTGTATATAATACATAATGTTCTCCCCCCCCCTTTATTTGCACAAGTCGAGGAGCGTGTCAGGTTACATTTCACTGTGTGTTATACTTGTATAACTATGCATGTGACGAATAAAGAACCTTGGACCTTGAACCTTGAACCTTGGTGACCCAACACCT
>VUQG01011981.1:7045-19545 GCA_015106755.1 Etia nguti
TCCAGTGAAGAGCAGCGGGCTTGGCGTTACTGTGATCGCGAAGGCCAATGGACAGAAGAGGATTATTCCCGCTGCCAGTTTCAGAAGGATGTCACAAGATTTCTCAATGTCATCAACCAGGTTCGTATCTGGTCATTAAGGCTGTGATTTGCTTGTGTTTGAGCTTCCTTATATGCCCACAGCTCTCCGTTCAAGCCCAGTTTTGTTTCTTTATGTTTCTCCTAGATGCCTCTAAATGAGAGCAATGTGGTGACTATAGCTCAACGCCTGTTTGTCTACACGAAGGATGCTGCCAACTTCTCAGACAAGATGGATATCATCTTTGTGGCTGAGATGATTGAGAAGTTTGGGAAGTTTGTTGAAAAGTTTAAAGACGTAAGTGGTTGCGCTTATGTGTTCGCATTTATTTGTTTCTCTTTTAAAAACTTGGAGTGTGTGATGCTGAGTTGGATGTAGTTGGAAATCTTGTTGTGTCTCCTTGTCTCCTAGCTGGGTCAGGTGATGGTCAGCATGGCCAGTAACCTGATGCTGGCCGATGAGAGGGTGTTGTCAATGGCTCAGCGTGAAGCCATGGCCTGCTCCCGCATCATCGTGTGCCTGCAGAAGATTGCCGCTTACCGCCCAGCTACACCTCAGGCCTTCCCCCTGGTTAGCCTCACCAACAGCATTTAGGCATGTTGCACTACAGATTATGTGTAACAGAGAGCTGCATTTCACTCTGTTTCTGTTGTCCTTCCAGACCTCCCCTAACATTGCACTGGACGTCCACTTTATCAAGGTCAGTGACTGGAATGGTATGTCCTGCGTGTTATTGCAGAGGGCCATCCCTGAGCGCCCCCTCGGCCAGGACCGCCAGCTCACCTTCAAATGTAACACGAGCAGCTCGTTTTCCAGCATCTTTTACAAGGTCAGTTTCTGCAAGAAAAAAACTAATTTGCAGTTTTGTTTGGCTGAGCTTTTTAATTGTGGACAGCTTCTGAATTTATAAATGAATTCATCACATTTTAGCCATAACAGCATCTTTTGATTAAAATGACATCGGTTGTTCTTTCATTGTGTTTTTTGTCTTTATAGAGCACTGCAGCGGAGGCTTCCCTGCAATTTCCCCAGTCTCTCCTTACTGAGTCTGTACCTCCTGGGCAGCCAGAGGACACGATCTATAAGCTCCACCTACTTGGCTTCCACAATGGCAAGTTTTTTCCATCCACTGGCAACTCCTCCCAACTCGCTGACGGAGGGCGGAGGAGAAGTGTAGCCACGCCTGTCATCATGGCCAAGATAGGTGGGTCATGATTTTTCAGGGATAGTGATGAACCCTAACCCAAAACCTGACAAAAGGTCAGCTTGTCTAATCAACGAGGACACATTATCAGGAAGCAAACTGAAAACTTAAAGTGCTTTACCCAACTGTGTACTTTGCATCAGATGGCATGACTCCACGTGTCCTGAAGACCCCTGTTAATGTCACCCTGCGCCTGTTTGCCCGCGGCTCAGATGCTGTGTCCGCCTCCTGGAACTTGAGCCAGGCGGGAGGTCAGGGAGGATGGCAGAGCGACGGCTGCCGCATATTAGACCATCACGACAATTTCACAACCATATCGTGCAACTCTCTGGGCAACTACGGCCTGCTTATGGTAGGTTGGGCTGCTTCTTTATGTTCACTTGGAAGTTTGTGAGGCGATCAGTACCCGTAAGGATTTACAGAATGACCTCTTTGTCCCTCTAGTATATCTATTTATGACCTCATCCTTGTTTCAGGATCTCAGCGCTATGGAATATTCCTCGCCAAGCATCCAGCCACTGCACCCGGTTATCTACGCGACCACTGTCATACTTCTCCTGTGCCTGGTCACCATTATTATAAGCTATATCTACCATCACAGGTAAGAGAATAAACCAGTGGTATCGAACGGCTTTCCCAACAGCCCTCTTTCTCGTTTATAGTTCTGCAATCTGTTGTTTCTGCGACTGCAGGTCTGTCCGAGTGAGCCGGAAGTTTTGGCACATGTTGATCAACCTCTGCTTCCACATCTCCCTCACCTGCGGGGTTTTTATAGGTGGCATCAATCAGACGCGATTCTCAAGCGTCTGTCAAGCAGTGAGTATACAGCGCCCGCACACTCGGAGCCTCCCCCAGCATCCCCTCTGCGCTTGCTTCCACTTTGAATGTTTTCTAGGAATAAGAAGTTGAAAAAGTTGCCTTTGGCTAAAATCACTGCACTTGTGAAACTCTGAGAGGGTGGGGTGCATAGAAAGATACTGTAGCTCGTTTCATGGCTTAAGGGCAACCCTGCACCTCTCCTCATGGTGCGCTGGAGTGGGACGCATTACTTTTTCTTTTTTCTTTTTTTTAAAAATTGCACCGATCTGGATGCAAGACCTTGTTGATTTATTTAATGTGCTTTGGTGTAAAACGATATGTTCTAATGTTAATCTCCAACTCAGGCTGATGATGATGTCGTCAGCAGAAGATGTACTAAACCAAAATATCTACAGTGTGCTCCGTTCTCTTACTTTTATCGATTAAAGAATCGGGCTGGAGAGGCACATTTTATCATACTGACATTCACTGATTTCGCTGCTACTATAATGGTCCGCTCTCTCCTAGGTGGGCATTTTGCTGCACTACTCCACTCTCGCTACCACGCTCTGGGTGGGCGTGACCGCAAGGAACATTTACAAGCAAGTGACACGCAAGGCCAAACGCTACGAGGAGCTGGACGAGCCGCCACCACCGCCGCGGCCAATGCTGAGGTTTGACTCCGACACTCTTTCACCGCAGCAGACGTGTGACAAAAGTGGTGCCTTTTTTAAGCTACACCCTCCAAATGACAGCCTTGTGGAACCGCCTGAACGTGTAGTAATTCTACTAATGGCTTCAGAGCTTTTGTTTCACCCAGTTCTAGCTTACTAGCGTATCTTTTTATCATCCTGGAAGTGAAGAAATAAACCAGAGCTTCACTTCTTTTGTGCCTGCTTCCTTTGCGGTGTCTCTGTATAGCACAGGCACGGTTGAATTAATAGCTGTACAGCAAAATCCTTATGCTTGTAAATACCAAATAAACTACACTCAGGCTATGTAACAGTTCGGGTAAACAGGACTGTGCTTTTTGTCAGTTGAGATGTGCGTGTGATTCTTCCTGTGCATAAATCTGTATTAGAAGGCAGCTTTTATAATGTGAACCAAGCTCGAGCTGTCGTGTGTTTTCTACACAAATGAAAGACGCACTGCAGGACACGCTACGCTGTGTCATAAAACCTATCTGTATATATCCTCAGCATACCTTTCCTTAAATGTGTATATGCCATCGAGGTTTCCGTTCTTATATGTGGCCACATTTTAGTAAGGCTGCCACCACACGGTGTCACTGTAGAAGCCCAAAGCATCACTGGATCTCTTTTATTTCCTACATGCCTATTTTATCATTCAAGGAAACAGAAGGACTAAAACAGAACTACCTCTCTTTCCTTTCTCCAAAAGGTTCTACTTAATTGGCGGAGGGATACCCATCATAGTCTGTGGGATCACTGCAGCAGCAAACATCAAAAACTACGGCAGCCAGATCAATGCGCCATAGTAAGTAGAACTTTAGTAAGCGGTCATTAAAGTTTTCTTGTCTTAGCTGGATTTCATGGAAACGCTGTGCCGTTTTATCTGGTCAACAGATTCACATATTTTTCTACCTTCTGTCTTTAAGAGAAATTGGCTTTGTAGTCGTCCAGGCCAGACTGCACTGCATTACCTCGAATATTTTTATGTGGGAAAGTTTATTCCCTCCAGTTCTGATTATAGATGCCTATTAATGATATGCGCATCCAAGCAACGAGAAACTGCTGCCAGTTTACAGTGAGCTCCCCCTCCCCGCTCTCTACGGCGGCAGCTGTTTAGATTGTGTAGCGTGGCTGACTAATTGAGAAATCTGGAGCCGTATCTGTCTTGGAGTCTTTGGAGCTTAATTAATTTCTTGCAACCAAGACAAATTCAGCCTGTGTTATTAAATGTAATGGGACAGTAACTGTAAAAATGAAACGCAAAACTTTTTCCAGAGTCATTTCAAGTTTCTCGGGTTAATAATCAAAGCGACAGATTAAGATGGGGAGATGAGGTATTGTTTTAATGAGGACAACTTTACCATTAGTGTGTGCAGTAAATTTAAATGAATGCTAAACGCTGAGCCTGATATAGAGTTAAAAAAAAACAAAGCCACATCTGATGTCTGAATCGTCTTATCTGTGTCTTCATTAGTTGCTGGATGGCGTGGGAGCCGAGTATCGGAGCATTTTATGGCCCGGTAGTTTTTATCATCTTTGTGGACTGCATGTACTTCCTCAGCATCCTGCTGCAGCTGCGCCGACACCCTGAGCGCCGTTACGAGCTCAAGGAGCCAACAGAAGAGCAGCAGCATCTGGCTCCGGCCAACACTGAGGTCGGGCCCGATGCTCCCAGCAGCCACTGCCACCCCCTCACTATCCAGCTTCAGCCACATGAGGCATCCTCTTCAATAGTGTTCCCCCCCCACACTGTGCCAATGTCGGCTCTGGAGAACGAACACACCTTCGCTGGCCAGTTGATGGGTGCAGCGGGGGCGTTGGGGCTGTACGCGGCCCTGTGGGTGTTCGGCGCCATGGCGGTATCGCAGGACCACCCCTTCAATTTAGCTTTCACCTGCTTGTTTGGGGTGGTGGCGCTGGCGCTCGGGGCCTTCATGGTTGCTCATCACTGCGTCAATAGACAAGATATGAGGCGCTACTGGTCCCAGGTCTGTTGCTCCGGGAGACGAGCGTACTCCACACAGGAGGACACCCTTCTGCCTCAGCCAGGCGTGGCGATGATATCCACGACAGGATCTGACAACAAGGCAGATGGGGAGTCGGCCAAGTGCGGCCACAGCAGCGCGGACTCTTCCTATACAAACAAGAGCGCCCCGAGCATGCGCAACTCCGCCCACGGCAGCAAGCTGACCAATCTCCATGCGGAGGCTGCTCAGTGCAAGTCAGCATCAGCGTCAGCATCAGCGGCAGCCAATGGCACTGCTATTTTGGACAACAGCTTGACCGAGCATTCACTAGACAATGAAATCAAAATGCACGTGTCACCGCTCGAGGTGCAGTTCCACCCCGTGACCAACGCGAGCAACCCAGCCGCCACCGTCGCCGCCACCGCCAACGGACACATAAGCAGGCATCACAAAAACAGAGCGCGCACGCACAGGGCGAGTCGGCTCACTGTGCTGCGAGAGTACGCCTACGACGTGCCTACCAGCGTGGAGGGCAGCGTGCAGAGCGCCCCCCACAGGAGACACCATCACTACGACATGGCTGCTCGCAACAGCCGACGAGCGGCCTACATGGCCTACAGGGAGCGGCATCAGAGCCAGCTGCAACAGGACAGCAGCGACAGCGCCAGCCTGCCGCGGCGCTCCCGCTACTCAGATAAAGGAGGTGGCAGCACGCTGGGGAAAGGATCGGCAGTAACCGTAGAGACTGAGCAGTCGGTTACTGCGGCAGGGTCGAGCTCAAGTAAAGACTCTCCTCCTGCAAAGCAGCCTGGCAGCACGGGACTGGAAAGCCACCCTAAGTCTTATGGGCTGAACCTTATCACTCACAACGGTGGCACGCTTAAAGAGAATGGACAGGCAGTGGCTGTAGTTAAAACGGACAGTGCAGCCGCGATAAAGACCGGCTTGTGGAAACATGAAACTACTGTGTAGCAACCGTTTCCCTGCCAAAGACTGCATAATAATGTGCTCACAACTTTAAGCTGTGAAGTGTCTGGTTTAGTTGTTTGATTGTACTTTTTTTTTTTTTCCTTGAAAAAAGAAAAAAATTTGGAAAATAGTTCATTGGCCGTAATTTGGCTACTGACTTTGTAGATATGTTTCTGTAAATGTTCTATTTTTATAACTTTTAATCCACCACTTTGAGAGTTTTGTACATGAAACTGCATGGTCTGAGCTGTGTGGCCCTGTGCGTACTGTTAACCTGGAGCCTCCCCCCCATTTTCTAGTTCTTTCCAACAATAATTAAAACAAAAGTTCCATTTACCTAATTCAGAGATTTGATTCTTGCACTTGCACCCACAATCTCATCTTTTGCTCTCTGCAGCCACTGCAAGGTGAGTCAGAGCTGTTTTGTTTCCAGGAATTACTCTCCCTGACAATATGACAAGCTGGTAATTGGGTTTTTCGCTGACCTTCAGGTGGCCTCGGGTTCCTTTCTCTACAGTGGTGCAGCACTTTAATTGCAGCTGGCTGTGGCTTTGGGCTCTATGGGTGTTTTCTTGCTGCCTGCTGGCAGATTTGATGAGTGCGCCTTACTTTCGGGGCACCCGCTGTCTTAATGCGCCCGGCTGTGATTGACAGCTGACTCTCAGGGCAAGTGAAGCTGCCATGAGAAGAAAGGATAATGAGAGAAGTGTCTTCTTCTCCTTGGAGCGTTTTCCATTCTCCATCTCCTCCACAGCTGACAGCTGAACTGGAGTTCCACTCGCTGCTTGACATCGCTGTTGGGGCAGAGCGTGTAAGAGACTCTAAGTGTGATTTGACTGCTTGAGTACTCGAGATGAATTGGTGTGACTTTTTGCTGGGTGAATGCCATGTAGCATGTAGACTTGGTGGTTCTGTCAACAGCAACAAGCTTGATGTTGGCTCAGTTCCCTAGATGTGTAAGAGGATAGGTATACATTTTGGATTAGATATTAAATATGACTTCATTTACCACCAATGAGTATTTGGTGTTAGATTTAATCATCACTGAAACACATGAACGCACAGTGTTGTGATTATAGCAGAAGCATAGCATCTCTTCCTCATGCATGCAGGTTGATATCCATGGAGGAGGTGGAAGAAAGAAAGGATAGGTGGGTTAGGCTTTCTTCCAAATACTTCTGAGATAAATATATATCAATCACAGCCTGTATATAAAAGATGGATGTAGACTATTTAACATCACCCATTGGTTTGTGGAGACGTGATTTTAGCCTTCTGGTTTTTTAGGAGCCTGAAGTGATCCAAGAGTGTGGAGGGCAAAATACACTAATACCTTCAATCCTGGTTAACCTGGTGTTTCAAAAGAGCCAAACCTGCCAAACAAAAGTTTATGTTAATTAAATAAATAACAGGAGGAGAACATGTAGTATAATTAAACAAACAGCAAGCCACCTTTCACTTAATGCAGCGACAGCCCTAATGATGCAAAACTTTAGGTTTTAATATAATTTCCAAAAGGATCCAGAAGACAGGTCTCCTTCCTAAGACAGAAATGCAGCTGGCCATTGTATCAGTAGGGACTGAAATTAGATGCATGTAAGACCCAACTCATTGACCACTAAGAGGGTTTAAATCCACTGACAGCACGAAGTGAGTCGTTGGAAGTTCGGTACGATAAGCTAGTTAATGATGATGCAACGCTACAAGCAAAAGCATAGGAGCTGGGAACAGAGCGAGATGCTGTAAACAGTGGAGAAATAAAATGTTAATGATTCTTCCTGCACTCAGTTTTGCTTTTTAAGATTTTGAGCCTGTCTCGTTTCCCTTGGGGAAAACTCTTCTTCAGAGTTTCCAAAGTAAAGATATCTGCTCTGCTGAAAAATGTCTCCCTGACTAACATTTACTTTCCACTGCAGTGTTACAGTTTCCAAACAAGGGGTCAGGGCCACACGACAGTCGTGACACCCTGCAACTTTTGGGAGGACCAAGCTCGAACTAAATGACAAAATGACTTGTTCCGAGTGATATATTCGCGTCTTTGCAGCCTGCCATTAACTAACCAACATAAAATGTTGGAAGGTCAGATGTAAAATTATTCCGGCAATTTTTCACACGTAGGAACCGATCAGTAATCGCCGTCTACAGATCACCCCATTCACAGGAGACGCAGAGAGAGACTGCAGCTCCAATAACTCCAATTTTTCATTAATGGCATATTAATAAAACACATATTTCACTCGGGCAAAGATATATTGCCTGGCCATCTTGGATGTGACAAATTATAATAAGACTTTTGAATTATGTAGAGAGCAGTTAGGCCTTGATTAGTGGCAGGCTCACTGATTCCCCGGAGGCATGAATGAGTGATCTTCAAATAATCGCAAAGGTTCTTCAGCGCTGCCATCTGTTATAAAGTTCATTTGAGGCAGTCGGCGTGGCGGGGAATGACAATCGGAGGGTGTTGGTGCTGCGTGGGAAAAAGCTCATCAAGGCAAATAAACTGATAGTATCTTGGCTTTAAGATCACTGGGACACCTTGGGCAGAAATCGATAATAAATTAAGATAAAACAAATTAAGTCATTTAGGCCTTTTTTTAAATCTCATTCAGGAGTCTTGGGGTTAGATCACCCATCTCCAAAATAATAAATCAGCGATGAGAGAATTACATTCAGACACCAAAAGCATCAATTACAGCTGAACGCTTTATTTTCAGACATGGCAGGATCTCTCCACCCCGTTTCCACTTAGTGTGCTCTGTAGAGCGTATCCGAGCACAATTCCTTACCGGGAGGCCCAGGAACGACCAACATCAGACAAGTGATGTGTTGTTTACATTTTCCAGTTGCTGCTCATGGCGCCTGGAGGAAGCATCTGGCTCTGTTGTGGAAGCTTGCCACTGGAATGAAGATTGATACTTTCTAGAACATGAAGCCATCTGACTGTGCTGATTGTAATTACGTGGATCTGGCTGTCCAGGGGATCCGCTTTTTTTTTTTCTTAACCTGCAATATTCTAATCGCCCAATAGAAACCCTCCCAGGCCTGACATATAAAGTATTAATTAGCATTCAGTTTGTCATGATCACTGTCACCTTTAAGCATCTGTCTGCACCGATAATTGGTGATTTGTATATTCTGGCAAGCTAAAGCAGACACTTTAAATATTTGCAAATGAGGTAAAGACACGCATCAATGTTAAGGTTATGTTTAAAGGGGACCTATTACGCTAATATCCAGCTCCATGTTTTTATCACAGGAGTCCACTTTCTACAGGGTGGCAGCACCTCAGGTAACCTGAGGCGATCCTCTCTCTGAAACAGCCCTTCTACCTGTCTCTTTAAGAACCCCTCTCATTTTTTCCAATTGGCTCCCCCTCGCCTGGCTTCCTCAAGCAAAACCTATAAAGATTGACATAGATATTTGTTTTTATTTGTTAGTAAGTTAAATACTATGTAGAGAGATTTAATGTGTGGCTATCCAAAAATCATAAGGGCGTTTCCCAATATGGAAATACACAATTTATCAAAACAAATCATATACAGATGGAGTTTGTGATTAAAAATGACAACATTAGATGCAATGTTAAAATCTAAAGTTATCAAATGTCCCTCAGCAGTCCTTACCTTTAAATGTACCTCTCTTCTCCTGTCCTGTCTGTCTTTTTACATCTTTGTCCATCTCTGAAGTTATCTTGCACTGTTTTCTGTCCCTGAGAAATACAGTTGCTGTACCTTTAGCTAGCAGACACACTGTGCGACAGACTGTCGAGCTAATACAAATGTTGCATTTTATATTACCTGCCACTCAAAAACAAAAAAAAAAAAAAAAAGTAACTCCCGTTATGCTCGCTCCTCTTCAGTAGCTCTAGCTAGATGGTCAACCACAACTTATGGCTGAGTATAAACGCTATAAAGATACTTTTAAAACCTCAAGTAGCGGGCCTGTTTTGAAAATGTGAGGAGTAGAAAGTACAGATATTTGTGTTAAAATGTAGGGAGTAAAAGTAAAAAGTTGTCCGAAAAAGAACTACTCAAGTAACGTACAGATACATGAAAATTCTGCTTAAGCACAGTAACGAAGTACAACTACTTCGTAACTTGCCACCTCTACTTGTTACTTAGTTAAAGGACCAAACAGCGAACAGAGTGACACAGTGAGGAAGTGGATAATTCAAAAACAGTACTTGGTGCTTATTAGGCTTGCCTACTTCCATAAGGAAGTGAGGCAACCTCGTGTAAGGTGGTCTATGCTGAGCTGACATCAGTTTAGCACAAGTCTTAAAGGCTGCCTGAAACTCGGTGAGTGTTAAGAACAGCCTGAGATTACTTTTACACGCTCTGACCTAATTTACCTCACTGTCTATACAACAGAACATTTGCAAAAGCATTATGAACCCTGTTGAATCCCTACTGTATGTCAAGGCTCTTACTAACACTTCAACATATTTCCCAACATTCTAGCACAGTTTTAAGACAAATGTAAGTTCAGGCTGAAAATGACAGCCGTCTTTCATGCTTTTCACATTTTTGCATTATTTTAATTGATATCTTATTCAATGAGAAATGATGTATTTTCCGCCTCATCTCCTCCAGAATGGCTTCCCCACATCTTCTCCTGTACCAAATTTGCATTTTTTAAACTTGATTTTCCTGCTGATAAGGTTAAATAGTTATTTTATGGAAACTGAATCCAAAATAGGAAAAATTAGCCTGTCCACATTATGTATCTGTTTTAAATGGACTACAGTTGATGGCAAATGCAAAGTATTAAAGATGATGGGAAGACTGGATTGTGTCTAGTATGTTTCTCGTTAGTAAGTTCAGGAGGTAAACACTCGATGGACTGTGGGCTAAAGTGAACTTTGACTTTCAATTTAATGGTTGCAGCACTGATGCTTCAATGTCAAAGGCAGCTTGGCTTGTAGTCATTTGTTGCTCAGCTGCTGGAACACAGACCAGAATTCCTGTGTGAAAAGTCCTCGTTCTGGGAGATTTTTCTTTCTTCTTCTTTTTTTTTTTTTTAAGCCTCTGATCAAACCGTGCCCTTCAAGTTGAAGCTCATATCTGACAGTCCATAACTTCTCAAAGGGGAAGAAAACCCAGCAAAAAATGTGGAATCTTATTACTTCCTGTCATATCGTTTTTGGTAGCATAATGGGTTCTGCTATTGCCTCTGTGACATTCAGTCATGGGTCAGCGTAAGATTAATGCTTCACCTTTCTTCCTTAATTCATTCAAACTCATTGAGGTTTCCATTGTTCTTATTGGCAGAAGCCCTGGTTAAATAACAGAATCCGCCCCTTTATAGGTTTGGAAATTGCGGCTCCGTGTCTCATTTGTAAAATCACCCTATAATCAGCTTCAGTTTTCACGATGGACATTTCCACCCTTTTGTTGTAGATCCGCCATAAATTTCAGCCTTAACCAATGGTTGTTTTCATAGCACTGGAAGCGATGAAAAATGCGATGTTCATTTTTGAATTGTATGCTTTGATGAATCGAAGTGATGGAATTCTAATATCGGCACAGTCTCCTTATTAAATACAGCGCAGAGGCCTTGTGCAAACCCAAATATATCTTGATTAAACTTTGGGCACCATTAGAGATGAGGACAGAAATAGATGCTCACTTTTTTTTTTCTCATCTCACAGGGGGCGGCATGAGAAGAGGAAGGCTGTGCCGCTGGTTTGATCATTAAATCAGAGTTATACTTGTGTGTGTCTGTGCATGTGTGTGTGTGAGAACTCCAAGACAGTGTAAATGGTAATTCCTTCTTTGTATTTTGATTGCTGAGATATTGATCGCCCACAAGTAAAGTAAAATCAAAGTTTTCAGTTGACCTTGTTCTTGCCATAATTTTAAAGCACTTATTCACTCTACCCTGTGCAACCGCCCCCCCCAAAGTCACAGCAACATAACCTCTTACACTGCCATATAATAAAGACATCAAGCCATCTGCAGAGCTCACATCCCATGTGTTGGCGGACCTGTGCTCTCATTAATGCCCTCATATTGCCATCCATCTACCTGTGCCAGTCTGTCCGTACAGATTTGGCTTCCTCTTTCTGTCCAGGTGCTCTGTTATTTATAGCCAACTAAAAAAAAAAAAGAAAAAAAGAAGAAGTTTCAGTCATTGTTCATGGTGACAGTTGGAGATAGTAGCCCTCCCTGTTGTGTACGTGTACATTTGAGGAATCAAAGGTTAGCTATTGGTATACATGTGGTGTTTTGTCAATATATTCAAAGTTTTTGGAAAAAAATTTAAAGCAATAAGTGGCTACATCTTAGTCAGCTTTAAAAAAGAACATATTTAAAAGGAAGAAAAAGCTATGATTGCAATTTATTTTCTTTTGATTTTCATTGACGCTAGGGCAAGCTAAGTTAACAAAATCTATCTACCATAGACAAGACAAAGGCTTCTAACTTAGTTTTGTGTAGGTTGTGTATGAGCATAAAATACTGTGCGAAAGTCTCAAACCAGTTCTCAATTCTTTATATTTTGTTTATTTAATTTTTTTTAAGTGCTCTCAAGCAATACTTCTGCAGTCTTTCAGAAGGACTGAAGTTTTTCACTTGACACTGGCTTCTTTTTTGCTTGAGTCCAGTCCTTGTTGCTGATCATTTTCAGATGAATGTTTTTTGTTTGTTTGTTAAGCCACTTAAAACTGACCTATGAATCATTCAAGCATAAAACAGGCATCTAACTCTAGGGATGAATCACTGTTGTGTTAACATATAATGGAAAACTTAGCAAAGAGTCAATTTAAAATTGTGGCTTTGGGCACTTTATTAC
>VUQG01011984.1:2995-13142 GCA_015106755.1 Etia nguti
TTTTTTTTAATTGTCCTATGTTTAGAGACCTGTTTCAAAAATAATTTCATACATCAACACACACTTTTATAATTGTACATTGATTTATGCTGCATTTACTAGCCTGTGAGGCTGTAACATCCATCTCTAATCAAGGTGACACCTGTCTGATATAGGCCTAAAGGCAGAACTGAAATACAAGCGTAATGATGCATTTATGAGAAGTAATGTCTGACCCTTGAGAAAACAATGCAAATTAGACACCCGGACATTAACATACTGGCTCTTGACCTAACCGACATTATACTAACATTTACATTACTTGTTCAGTGCATAATATGATCACTGTGAAGAAAGTTTTAACTGAAGGTTGACGCAACCTTTTCAACAGTAAGGCTGGGCAATCAGTCTTAATCTTGGGGGAGCAATGTGAGGTTAACCTACTCAGGTTACATCACATCTAATATATCTGCTTTTTGCAATCTGCCTGTATTAGAAAAGCAAAGTAATGAATTGAACGTGGAACCTAATTAAAAGTAGACTGCGAATCTGTAAGTCAAAAGGTCAGCAATCTGTTTCACTGTATACTGGGCCTCACAAAATTAACCTTGTCAAGTAAGATTAGGATAAAAATACTTGTGGCAAATCAAAAAACACCAGTAGAACCAACTCAGTGAAATCAGTTTGACTTCAAAAGGCGAATGGCTGTAACCTTCTCCGAGTAACCGCTTCCTATAGCGAGGCCTGGCAAAGCGATTAATCTTTTTATTTTTGGATCACTTTCCTACTTCTCTATTTCTTCATTTCTTAATGCAAAAGTCAGACAACAGTTCTGCCAGAAGAAATACTTTGTCAGCAAGTTAATTGCATTTACATGGTAGAGTGAAGCCAAAGCTGGAGCAAATTAAAGAACTCAGCCATGGACTCTGCTGAAACAACAGGCACTTTGCAAAATGCCACGTGAAAAATAAACACTCGACAATACTTTTAAAAAAAACAACATTTGTCAAAGTTACTCGCCATCTGCATTCTATACATGATCTTTTTCAATATTTTTCCTTCTGATTTGTCCACATGCAGATCATTTTATATCCTAAAATAAATAAAGAAAGAAAATAGTCCTCCAAGGGAAGACTACAGGATAAAGAGAACTGCATACAACGGCAGATGGCCAGTATTATAACCTAAATCTTTGAGGGACGAAATCCATAATTTGGATATTGTACAGTGCATCCAGTTGTGGTTGTTGGTATCTTGGACATTTGAACACTCAGTTGATGTTTTAAATAATAACGGCTTGTCATTTACAGTTTCGTTTTACCCACTTTCTCAAACTGATAACTGTATACTCAATAGTACCCTGATTTTTGAATTTCTACTTTTCCTAAAATTGGTTTTGATTATTGCAAGAAAATATACTTCCAAATGGCTAACGGTATAATTTGAGCACAGCAGTCGACCAGGTTTTGAAGATGTCCCTGCTGATTTAGAAGGGTTGATGACTCAGTGTTTACCACTAATGTTTTCAATGAAGTATTTCCACTGAAAAACATTTCCAGTGCTGGCAGCTCTTGAAAACTCTCAAGGTGACCTCACCTCACTTCACATAGTTTATAGCTGGCCAGTACTCGCCAGTAATACGTCATCAAGCACCAGGCCCAGAAAAATATCGCCCCCTACATTATAAATAACATTTGGGGTGAGGATTTTCTTTTTCTTTTCGCTCAGCACAGATTAATGAATCTAGTTAGCGAATAGTGAATTGGAATAATGAATCAACAAATTAACATTTTCAGCCAAACAAATTATTAACAAATGTAGCTTTTATTACTAGGGTGAGAAAACAGATGTTTGTTTATATATCCAGTGAAGATAAAGTAACTTCACCAATAATTTGAGAGTAATACTCAATATAATTTCTCTAATTAATTCTGTTTTCAGTTCCAGGAAAAATCAGTCCCTTTCAGAGCCTCATTTCTTCGCACCATTCAAGTTAGTCGCAAGCATCAGGTGTTTTTGTGCAGTTTGTGAAATGCTTTTAGACATTCACAGCAGTTTTTAAATATTTAATGTTAATATTTAACAATTAAGTTGTAGACATAATGAAGATGCTAAAACTTTAGGCACAAATAAAGGGAACCAGATAGCTGCTTGTTGTTTTTCATTTTTCACATTGCACCCAGTCATTTATTAATATAAAGGTATTGAGCAATTTGAGACTGGGCAGTCTAAAACCTAAATAAATAAATAAAAATTAGAAGTAAAAAACCGACCACATAGTGCTTTTCTGGGTGTATCTATATTGCTGTAATCAGGAGTTAAAGTGCACTGGAATGATGTGGAATGGTGTTCTGACACCTTCAGTAAATGAGTATTTAAGTAGTAGTTTAACTAGTGAGTCATTGCTTTTTGTGCATTAATGGTGCAGATGGAAGAGTTGCTCTCATGGTACTTCAGCATCCAGCTCGAGGCTACTAAAGAGCAGTGAGCATAAATGGAGTAAAGTGACAGGTAATTTCAAATACATCTTTTCAAACAGTTCAACAAATCACAAATCTAAAACTTTTTTTTCTGTGCTGTTTCTCATACATTGTATCTCACTAGGTAAGTTTAAACTGGGTATTTGTCCCAGAAAAAAACATGTGACAGTCTAGCAGATATAAAGATGTAAGAAAAAAACACATGAGAAGAAGATAAGCGATCTTTTAAAAATGGTAAGAAATGCTCAGCTCATGACATTTGATAAAGTGAAATTTTAAAGCTTACATGTAATGTCCTAATTAGCTTTTAGTTGATGTGCTGCTGAAGTTATGATCCTTTCACGTTGGGAAACATCTTGCATGAAAAACTCGTCAGTTGTTCGAGTTCACAGTAATGCACTTTGTTGGACTGGTGCAGAGTACGGTGTGGCGTTCATGGTCAGTTAGGTCACATAAAGGGTCGCAGACATCAATTTAAATTTATGGTGATGATGTTGATTAGATTCAAATTCTGCATTTTATACTAGCTTCATTCTGTGTAGGGGTCGGAAACGACCCACGATGGCCCATGAAACATCTGCTTATAGCTTGTTCAACTCAGCTAGCTAAAGTCACAAAGAGCAGCAGAAGCAGCAGCACAGGTCAGCTGATCACAGCCTGTAAACAGAGTAGAATCTACTGAAGCTCGCAATACAAATCATTGCGGGAGTTATTTCTAACTGATTCTTTTTCCCACGCTCCACTGCTACACCTTATCTTAGGGTTCCCCCCCCACCTGCCACTTTAACCCCTGCCTGTAAGGTATGATTTGTAAATTGTCTTTGCAGTGTGCTCCAGGAATCCAAAATCAGCCCATCCTGTCCATTAATTTGAAATGAAAAAAAAAAAAAAAATTAACCAAAAAAACAATTTGCAATTACAACCTCATGAGCGCACCAGGGGCCATTGAAAATTTAAATCAAACAATAAAAGCTTAATTTCATTTGTGCGTTCAGATCATAGGACTGCGAATACAACAGTTGTATGAGGCTGATTCATGTAATATCCCCCCTCTCTCTGGTTCCAGAATCCCGCTGACACAGCAGCTGTGAGAAATCCGTTGTGGTTGTGTGTGTGTATGTGGGTGTGGGATCTGTGTGTGAGTGAGTGGGTGAGTGTGTGCACCTCTGCCTGCGTGTGTGCATTTGTGTGTGTGTGTGTGTCACTGTGTGCGTGATTGTGTGCCTGTGCAGGTGGTAAGAGGGAGGGACAGAAATGCCTGTGAGCTGAATAACAAATCTAGCATACGGCACACCTGAGGAGCTGTCACTGTCATAATCAGCCGTTTATAATGCATGGCAGAAGGGGGACAGGAGTCGAGAGGAGGAAACGAGGACACAGTTGGTATCAAAGCTCTGTCAGTATTATATCCTTTTCTTTTATCCTCTCTATTGCTGCATGCAGAATTGAAAAGGTGAGGTGAGACTTTTTTTTTCAAATTAATTTTCACTCAGTTCAAATGTTCTTCGAGTTATGCCGTGCATTTTTTGCTCAGTCACATTTGTCACATGTGAAAATCTGGACAGCTCTACTTCCTCCTTGTCTTCATCCTTTCTTCACACCCTGCCTGGCCCAGCAGGTTTATGTCCGGACACCTCCTCCAGAGAGAACTCAAGGTGACATGTAGTTCCTCAGGCACAGATGAGAGGCTGTGTCCCTGGGCTTCTTGACAACCAACAGTTGGCCCCCTCATTTCTTCCTTTTCACAACCGCACCAGAGTCCCTGCCCAGTGTGTACAAACACCCCCCCCTCTTGAGCCCTGTGTTGTTTCAGTGCTACGCTAATCTATGGTTCAGCTGTGAGGGCCACAGGAGCGGCAGGTTGACTCAATTCCAGCTCACTGACACAATCATTCACTGCTTGCACTGGGAGTGCTGGGGTTGTGTCCGGGTAGCCGGAACGCTGCCTGTTAGACAGCCTGCCTGATATTTTTCTGCAGGGTCAGCGGAGACTTGGCCAAGCTAGCATCGTGATGGAGTAAATCAATGAAACCCAATTAGATACCAAGAAAGGTGAGGGGGGTATAGAGTAGAAAAAGCACAAACAGAGACAAAAACGGATCCTTAAGACTTTTTTTTGGATGAAAACATCCTAAAGCACAAAGTATCATATTTTTAAAAAAAGGAACTGCAGATAACTTCACTGAAGATCCATGAGATTTCCAAAAGTATCGTGTGAGACATGTTTTGCGTGTTTAAGGAGCGTGGATTCTGTGAGTCACACCGATGAATCATTCTTTGGTTTAACCAAATATAGTAAAGCTCCGCTATGACTAAGGAAACACCAGAAATACTGACCCTAAAAACTCTTCACTTCAAAGTCTTTGCTGTGTCCTACTGACCCTTCCTCGGCATCCCAGCAGGTGAAAGGAACAGTCATGAGTCTGTGTGGAGGGCGAGAGTAAAGGCAATATGTCTCATGATCACCTCCTGAGTGAGCCAAATGAGGCACCCTTCGCACTGAGCAACCTGCCACTAACATCTGCTGCTTTGGCTACAAGTGCCTTTCTATGCTATATAATTTGTGTGCTGCTTAATGGTTTGAAGCATTGTCTATGATACAAGGATAGAGCTGAATAAAAAAACTACCATGACTTTAACAAAAAAAAAACAAAACTTTTTTTATTGACGTCAGTGGATCGTTTTTTTGGTTTTTTTTGCTGTTTTTTGGATGGCCGAGAGTTGCACATATTGAAGGCAAATACAAGTCTATCACTGGATGAAATCCAGGCAGAATCACAGAATGAACAACAATGCATTTCAACCTTCTCCATATTGCTCATTTTCAGGTGCTTTATTTTTTCAGCAATTATCTGATCCAGATGAAAAGTGCAGCACTATTTTCAAAGTTAATGAAAGAAAAACATCACTTTTGATAACCTGCTGACTGCTAATGAGCTGTAAAGATAGCATTATGCACCAGATAATAAACCAGTTCACACTAATGGGGAAAAAATAAATACTAATATCCACGGGAAGCGTGTTGGAATAGGTACTATGACAATTACTGTGAACTAGGATCATATTTTAATCTCATTAGAGCACATTATAATGTATCAAATCAACAATGTTGTCTTCAGTAAAATTCATAATGCTCTTAATTTGGTAGTTGTCCCTAAGACAATTGGTTTTATATTAAAAATAAGCATCTTAATTTTCTATGTTTAATCTATAATGATATACTGTGATGATGTTTTATATTCACAAACTTTCTTTTTATAATTTTTTTCCTCTTGTAATTGTAATGAACACACTGTACTGCTTTAAGCAATCTGACAAACTCTGAGAACAAGCCAGACCTTTGCCACCTTTTTAAGCCTGCAGTAATTATGAACACATTTTTGTTACCAGGCTTCTCCTTCATTTGCATTAAAGCAATCTAATAAATGTGAAAACTAAACTCTCCCAGCTGAAAACATGAAGATAACCACAAAAAAAAAAAAAGAAAAAGAAAAATCAAGCATTTATTGGGATAACCTCTAATCTCATTACCTCTGTGATTACAGAAAAAAAACAGTGTCTTATTCCCCAACTGCCTCCAAAATTAAGCTCCTAATAAGAAAGCCCAGTGTGAGGTAGAGGGAGATGCAAGGGGTAGATCAGCAGCAGCACCAGCCTTCGTATAAATCCGCTGATGCCCCTGTGCTTAGACAGGCTGTTGGTCCACTCCTAAATCATACGGGCTGGGCTGTCACGGCCAAAGACCTTGTCTTCTTGCAGATCAATAGTGATAAGGGGAAATACATTTTTGAGCTGGAAATACTGAAGACAAAAGAGACAACAGATTTCAGAAAGCTCAGGAGGAATGTTAAAAGAATAAAAAGAAATGTTATGTGTCAGTTTGGAAATTGATAGTCTCCCTGCATTAGCTTATCATTTAGGCAATGCAGTGTGGTCATGCAGTTGAGTGCCGTGAGTGTCTGTATATGTATGCATGTTTTTTGCAGAAGCCTTACTTTGATCTGTCATATAAAATAACATGGAGATATGATAGCATTATTTATTAAAGCAAACTTTCAAGTTCTGCACCAAAAGCTCCAGTGACAGAATCACAGACGTGTAAAGGAAACTTGTTAAGCTGCTTTTCTCATAACCATTAGGATGTGCGTGGCAGATATTTTATGCCATGTTTGTGGGTTGGGTCTGTGGATAGACTAAGATGTCTCAGCACCTAATGACAGAACACTCCCATTAGCTTGTACTGTAGGTGACTGTGTGCTCTGTGCTAATGAGCAAATGTAGCACGCTAACACTCTAAGCTGAAATCTGAGCAATAAATAATTGGGATAACTGTCTTTTTGCACACACATGTGCCATTACAAATCAATAGCCACACTTTTATTGCATCACTAATTAAAGATGTTTTCTTCTCTCCTTGGGTTGCTCGGGAGTTCAACACAATTTCCCTCAATCAGGCAATCAATCACTATTAGATCTGTGTGGCACACCAGCATGCAGCAGACAGATGTGGCCTCCAGCAAAAACTGCAATCCATAAATTGGGGCAGACACACACTTGTAAAAGCCCCGTGACTCCGTAGACATTGCCAGAGCTGCTTGCAAAGCAGCATTTTGCCTTTATTTGTCGACAAAGGGGGTGGCACCAAGCTGCTTTACTGACATGTCTTTTCACAAGAAATTACAGAGAGAAAATGCTCAGCAGAAATCTTCGTGCATGTCTCCCTTGCTGTTTGTCACTTTGCAAATAATAAAATATAATCAGATCCTTTCAAGGTTACAAAACTTCAGCCAAGTAACCGTGCAATATTTTCGTCAACATGCCACGCACTATGTGGAGGATGCGAAGCGCAAACCTCCCTAAAAATCATTGTAAAAAGCAGGAAAAAAACAGGCATATATCTGTGTTCATGCTATACAGAGTAGCAGTTACACCTTACTATAAGCCACGTCTCTTTTTGGCTCTATTGTTCAAATGGAATAAAAGACTCAATGAGCCGATTTGGAATGAGAGGAGAATAATCAGAGCAATACGACGGTCCTTAGAGATCCTTTATTGAATGCATAACAATGAAGCTTGATTGAAATTGATAATGGCGTTGAGGTGCTCCTTTCCACTCACTAATTTGTTCCAAAGCAACCTTTGACATGCATAGGACAATGCCAGTGACAATGTAATTAGCCAATTGTTGAAGGAGGTCAAAATATGTGTGTTTATACCCAAAGGAAATTATTTCAATGCTAAATACTACTGTTTGCAAGATACAAAGCTGTGCGCGCAAGTGTCACTGAATATTGTGATACACAGTAAATTCGGCTTTCACAAGAAAATGCCTAAGCTCTGCATTACACTATGTGCGAGCAGAGGGTGAACTGTGTCATATTCCTGTATTAACACAAAGTCAGCATGAAGAAGTGCCGCGGATGTGAAAGTGCTGCTGACCTCGTCCATTTTTCTTTCAGTGCGGTCAAGGCCACCGTGCTGCAATACTCCACACAACATCCAATTGTGCAGACTAAAAGGTGTGGAATCGAGGGCTCCTCCAGGCCACCGGACCCCAGACACCTGTGCTTATGAGAGTCAACAGCAGTGTCAGCATCACCACCAACATGCATCATATAGCTGCCTCACACACGCTTGCAAAACAAAGTTATCTGTCTGCACACAGAGTCGCTCAGGCCTGAGATTATAGTATCCATAGACTGCAAAGTGACCTTGATGGCAAAAATGTTCTCATCTAATCGCACATTTTGAAGCCACGGTACTGCATGTGGCGCACGAAGAGTTCTTGGGGGTCTCAGATTGGTATAATGCATCATGCAATGTGATATTGTTTGATTGAATGCACCAAGTCCAAATTGGATTCCCACTAACGCCTCCTCCCGTCCCTGCCTAGACAAGTACTGATGAAAGATAACCGCCTCTGCATTAATCAAAGAGATGGAGCATTTTGATCCCACTCTCAATTAGATTACATAAATGTAACAATTTGTACAAAAATGTGATATCAATTATCAACAGGTCATTCAGTTTGATCTCTTGCCCTGTTCTGTCACAGCAAAGAAAGGAAGGGCACGTGAAATGTGGCTGCCACTGGTAAATAAAAACATGACTTTGTGACTTTCCTTAATCCACGAAAGAAAGCTAAACATGGCCACAACAGTTTATCTGTGACAGGTGTGTGTTATATACATTTTTGATGTGCATTCTTTTTCTTCCTCTTCTTTTGTTTACATTAAGGAAAAGGTTTAATTATTACTTTTAACCATCAGGCGTGTTAATTAATGACAAGAGTCAGAGGTGACTTTAGTCCCTTTTCTGCAAGAAGCAAATACTTAAAAAAAAACCCAAAACTACACATCGCTGGCTTCTCATGTGTGTGTATGTATGTTGCGTGTAAGAGGGATTTGATGGTGCTTACTGTTTGTTTAGGATTACAACAGACTCTCAGGAGTGGATGGT
Organism: Etia nguti; assembly: GCA_015106755.1. Lineage (NCBI taxonomy): Eukaryota > Metazoa > Chordata > Actinopteri > Cichliformes > Cichlidae > Etia > Etia nguti. The sequence continues at coordinate 11,914 of VUQG01011984.1, forward strand.
TTGATTTGTAGGAGTGGAGGCAGCATCACACGCATACTTGTCTGCACCTGAAACTGCCAATAACTTGGAAAACAATAGATTGCCCAGGAGGAGGTGAACCAAAAGTCAGCCTTTGTTTATTATTTGCAGATGGAATAAGTATTTTTTTTCCCCCTCCCTCATCTACAAAAATAAAATATCTCAGATGCGATCTCTTTTGTGGAGCTATCTCATGATAGTTAATTAGGTGTCAGCAGCACAACCCAGGTGACTTAACCTTCATCAGGCTGTATCACATGAGAAGGCAATTTAAGAGAATTATTCATTGTGTCTTTGAGTGGAACATGAAAAAAATATCTTTACTTGCAAATTCTAAGCCGAGGAAGGATGAATAGACTGCAGAATTCCAAATTCCAGAGCGAGTGAGCCATTTATGAAACAATGAGCTTGTTAGCCTGTGATGGGGTGCTCAGTGTATATGTGTATATGCATGTGTGTGTGTGTGTGTGTGCGTGTGTGAGAGAGAGATCAATAAAGGATAATCAAAGCAGATTCACACCCTAATCACTGATAAATGATAATCCTTAGGATGTAACATGCAGCAAACAATATTTATCCGAGGGCCGGTGTGATCTGAATGTCACACCTAATGATCAGTAAAATCTGGGCTGTTTTTCATGCCAGCTGACAGACAGCTAACTGGTTTACTGATGCCCATGACATTCAAAAAGCATTTTCTTTCTCAGAGGAGTCTGGGGCGGATGACCAAAGAGTTTGGCTGGGAAACAATAAGGAAATACCAAAATGTTCCACTAAATGTGTGACAATCAGAGGCTAAACAACTGTGTGACTTCTTAGTTTGATACACTACTAAAACTTTGTAGTACCTATGTGTATGAAAACCATACATACTGTGTTTGGAATCAGGACACTAATGTCCAATCAGCAGTTTTGTAATCGTTAATCGTAATCGTTTTTCAGGCTGGAAATGTAAACCTATTATAGTTATTCCTTGTACGTTTGAAAGGATACTTTCATTTCATGCATACTTTACCGATAAGATAACAGACAACAAGAACAACAGCAATAAAAATGCCATGTCAATAGTCATCAGACACGATAGCTAAAGAGACCCCGCTCCTTTCCAATAGTGAAATTGGCTGTGTCACCGGCAGGGAGAGACAGTGAGATGGGCGGTTTATAGACTAGTGGCCGGGGCTTTTTTTTTTTTTTTTTTTTTTTTTGTTGTG
>VUQG01011986.1:3129-16869 GCA_015106755.1 Etia nguti
TTTTTTTTTTTTTTTTTTTTTTTTTTTGTAGAAAAGCTATTGGCATTTTAAATGGGTCTGTCTTAAGTATCTACATAGGTCATGATGTTGTGATGATCAGGCAACATCAGCAGTAACGGGACCCTGAGGCTGCAGCTTTGGTCATTTCATTTTATTATTGGACATCAAACCCATAACTTTTAAATGTTCGTTATGAAAAAGACTCTGATTAGGAAATGGTTGGCTGAACCCTAGTGGTGGTTTAGTCACATACCTGTGTAATGTCCATTGGCACATGCTTGTTCACTTTGTGTGACCTGAGATAGGTCGCACTATTTCTGTTTTAGGTAAACATTTGGAAATGTTGACATAAATGTTCTGGTAGCATCTAAACACTGAAATTGGTGATATTTTTTCTTTGGTTCATTATTATTATTATTTACAGGTGTGGAAAGTTACTGTGACGGCAGACCAGATGGAGCTCATTGTTATGGAATTTTGGGAGGAACTTTGGACATCAAACTGATGGACAGCACCTCAAATATATCCAGAATCCAACTGTTAAAGAATACATCAGTAATACTATATGGGAGAAGCAACAGTAAATATAATACAACAGATGAAAGACTTCTCTTTTTTCCCAGTAATGGAACACTTAGGATACATAAACTGAGCATGACAGACAGCGGTGAATATACCTTTAAGGGCTTTAATTCAGATGGAAAAATATCTGCTGAGCGGACTTTACAGCTTTTTATTCAAGGTAATTTTTCCCTGCATTAATAGATCTAAATTTAACATTGTTCTGGTAATCCATATGTATCTATACAGTGGGTACACTATGTATTGAACATATCACCAACTTTTCTAAGGAAATATAATTTTAAAGGCACTATTGACATTAAATTCTCACCAGATGTCAGTAGCAACCCATCCAATCCACACATGGGGAAAAAAAAAACACAAACCACAGATATCCGTAAATTATGTTATGTGTAATATTGAGAAATGGCACAGGGAAAAAGTAGGGAAGGAGAGGGGAAAAAGGTGCAAAAAGGCATTGAAAATCATGACACCTGCTGAGATTTGTCAGTAATTAGAAAGTAATCCTGCCACTTAGTGCAAATTAATTTCAGCTGGTTCAGTTCCAACTGATAACCAATCAAAAGGTGTCTCATTACCAAGGTGTCACACAAGAAATATATTATAATGGGTAAAACAAATGAGCAAGACCTTCACAACCTTATTTTTTACAAAACATACTGAATAGCATTGGTTACAAAAAACTTTCTAAACTGCTGAAGTTTTCAGTGATCTATATTGGGGTCATAATCCTGAAGTGGAAAGAAAATAATTTCACCCAGAAGATTTCAGACAGAGGAGTGAAAATAATAATCATTAGAGTTCTGATAGCTGGCCCTTCTGATATGAGAAGAGCCAAGGACCAGTTGTAGAGAGCTACAAAAAGACCTGGAATCAGCAGGTGCAATTGTTTCAAAGAAAACAATAAGTAATACACTCAATCACCATGGCCTGTATTCACACTCACCATGCAAGATTCCATTGCTGAAGAAAAAGTGCGTTTAAGTTTACTAAACAACATTTAGACAAGCCTGTTAAATACTGGGAGACTATAGTCTGGTCAGATAAGACCAAAAGTGAACTCTTTGGATGCCATAATAGATGCCATGTTTGGAGGTAAAAAGGCACTGCATATCACTCCCAAAACACCATACCAACAGTGAAATTTGGAGGTGAGAACAGGATGGTGTGGGGCTGTTGTTCAGCATATGGGACTGGCATGCTGGAAAATGCATCAAGACATTCTTGATAAAAATATGCTGTCATCTACCAGGATGATGATGATGAAACAAGGGTGGACGTTTCAGCAAGAGAATGATCCCAAACACACAGCCAAGCAAACTCTCAGTTGGTTTCAGAGAAAGAAAATAAAGCTGCTAGTGTGGCCCAGCCAATCACCTGACCTGAATCCAGTTGAAAATCTGTGGAAAGAACTAAAGCTCAGAGTTCATTGAAGAGGCTGATTCTTGTGTGGAAAAATTGGCAAAATCACACCTGAGCAAGCATGCAACTGGTTTCTCCATACAGGACGCACCAACAAAGGCTTTTGTACAAAGTAGTAAATTCAGTAATTGTGTTCAATATTTTTTCTCTGTGTCATTTATTAAACATAACATAATTTATGGAAATCTATGGTTTGATTTCTTTGTGTGTGTGGGGGTTGGATGGCTTGTCACTGACATCTGGTGAGAATTTCATGTCAATAGTGCCTTTAGAAATATATTTACTTGGTCACTTGTTCAATAAATAAATAATCTGTCTGTCTTATCTATCTTATCTATGATAAATGTAGTTTGTGCTTTTGCTCTTCTTCATTAGAGGCTATATAGTATGTCCAAGATTGTGTTTTAGTATCAAAAGTCATCTGTTTGTGTTTCTCTCGGCTCCTGTGTCCTTTTATTTTTAGAAGGAGGTATTTTGCCAGTGATCTGTGGTGTTCTCTCAGCACTGGTGATTTTCTTAGTTGTGGGTGTAGCTGTCATCTGTTTTGAGAGGAGAAAACAAGACAAAACAAAACAAAAAGGTACAAGCTTGCTTTTCAGTCACCTCACTCAGATTGCCTTTTGCTCTTCTTGTAGATATACAGAATCATATTTTGCTTCTTGTCTTTTTGAAGACACTTTTTTGCTTTCTTGCTAATGATTTCTTCATACCGTCATCATATTTCATTTAAATATTTGGGTTTTGCTAACCAGCTAGCTCTAATGCAGTAACTGAAAACATGATCGAAACAGGTCAGAAAAGCAAGTTTCACAAAAATGGTAAATGGTAAATGGCCTGTATTTGTATAGCGCTTTACTTAGTCCCTATGGACCCCAAAGCGCTTTACACTACATTCAGTCATCCACCCATTCACACACACATTCACACACAAAAACTATGACCTTAGTGACTCACTGATGTTAATTTTATCTTGCTTCTATGCAGAGGATGATGACCAGGAAGTAATGTATGCTGATGTCAGGATCAGGCAGCAGCAGGGGAAGCAAGTGGAGGGAAGAGACGAGGAAGTGGAGTATGGCCAAGTGAAGCTTTCGCAGTGATCTCATCAGACTGAACAAACATGATGATTGTACAGGAAGATTGTTTGTATCACAAAATCCTTAAAATCAGGTGATTTAGACGGTCAGTGCTTTTACACAGACTGCACCACTAAATGCCCACAGAGGGAGGAAGTGATGCCAAAATCCCTAAACATCTTTTCTATCACAAAACAAACCATCAGAACTCACAAATACTGATTTTCTTTGCTTCATCTTTACTTTTGTATTATAACAGGGCATAAATTCATCATTTAAATGGAAATAATTCAATTAAAAACACTGAACGTTTGTACAAATTAAAGTGCAGCACCAACTTTGAGCATTACAACGCATCCAGATGTTACAGTTACAAAATATGAGAAAATCTTGTGTTTCATGTTACTTGGTTTCATCAATGATTAATATTTTTTACTATGTAAACAAAGACACTTCACTTTTTAAATTTAAATACAATTCAGATTTATTTATATAGCACCCAATCACAGCATGTCAAAAAACATTACACAGGAAAGCCTTACAATAATATAGATAGGAGCACTGTCAGTTACTTGTTATAGTGACAGTAATAACATATTGATAATGTTTCGTCATCAGTCTGGGATTTACAGATGTGTTCATCATTGTTATGGTGTAAAAATCTCTTTATGCTAAATCAAAAATATGGTATTGTGAATAACGATTCTATTATGCTAAAGATGTTTTTTGTTTTATTTTAATTGACTGGGTTTTCATATATTTTGCTTCTGTACAGTTACACAGTCACAACATATTTGAAGCGTATTATATTTGTAACATTTATTTTTGTGCATTTGCTAATTTACAGAAATTGTCATGGTCCCTGGGTTTGGGATTTTTTTTATAAGTATGGATTTTAGGTTATCTTTGCATTAGGTTTCTGTTATTTTTACTATTTAGTTTTCTGTCCACATAGTAGTTTATTCCTTTGCGTGAATAAGTTTTTCTTTCTAGCCTTTTTGATTGTGCCATCAGTTCTTGGCTCTACCGATGACTTTATATTTAGTTAGTTCCCTTTTCCATTGTGTTCCTCCTTCTGTCTTATCTCTGTCCTTTTCTTTAAGTGTTTCCTCATTTCTGTCGACATCTGTCATGCTGTTTTTCTTGTCTGCTTCCTTTAGTTACGCCCTTGTTTAACCGTTTAAAACCCAACTATATCATGTTTGATTTGTTTTTAAGAGTTTCTGAGACTTTTACATCATCAGTTTGTTTGTTTTTTTGGTTCAAACTGAACAGTTCATGTTCAGTTTGTCTTCATGATGTTTGTAGCTTTTCTTACTGGCTTTGCTGTCACTGATTATCAGCCCACCATCTGACTAACTGGTAATTTGATATGACTGAATGATGTAATTACTTTGTTTCTTATCTCTTTAGAGTCTGTTTCAACTGGTCCTTGGCTCTTCTGGTATCAGAAGGGCCAGCTATCAGAACTCTAATGATTATTCTTTTCACTCCTCTGTCTGAAATCTTCTGGGTGAAATTATTTTCTTTCCACTTCAGGATTATGACCCCAACAGAGATCACTGAAAACTTCAGCAGTTTAGAAGGTTTTTTGTAACCAATGCTATCAGTATGTTTCGTAAAAAATAAGGTTAGCTGTTGCACCTCCTCTCTGTACGCTGACTATTCCTGATGAAACTTAACACAGTCGTGTCATTCGCAAACTCGATGACGTGGTTCGAACTGTGTATTGTTGCACAGTCGTGAGTCAGCAGAGTGAACAGCAGTGGGCTGAGCACACATCCCTGAGGGGCTTCAGTGCTCTGTGTGGTTTTGGAGATGCAGTTACTGATCCAGACTGACTGAGGTCTGTGCATCAGAAAGTCCAGGATCCAGTTGCAGTGGGAGGTGTTCAGGCCCAGCAGGCTTAGTGTACCAATCAAGGGACTGAGGAATGATTGTGTTGAATGCTGAACTGAAATCTATAACAGCATTCGTACATACATATCCTTATTGTCCAGGTGGGTCAGAGCCAGATGTCGAGTGGCTACTCACCCCACTTCTCTATCTCTAATATCTAGTCTGCTAGTCATGTGTTTACATAAGATTCACTGATCTTCAGCCCCGCCTTATCACTCTCTCTATTTCTCTCTTTTAGCATTGAAAATCCCATTACATTTGAACATCAGTCACATCACAGTATGAATAAACTTCACTTTAAATTTCATTCAGTTCAGGTTTCATTAGCACATTCATTTTAGCATTACTTTTTTTCTATCCAAATGTCTTTCTCTTTAAAACTTTGTGTTTGTTCATCACAATTTACTCAGCACAATCCCCCTTTTCACTAAATCAGACATTCAGCGAAGCAATCAGTGTGTAGTCTAGTGTCCTGTGTGTGCTCTCACACACACACACACACACACACACACACACACACACACACACACACACACACTCTTAACAAACTGAAGGCTAACAAAAAAACTCCACATCCTTTATATTTGGCTCATATTTCAGAAAGATTTACCCTTTGCCTTAAACTTGTGTTACAGTATTCATATTTTAAATAGCTTCATAATTCAGCACCGAGTTGTTAATTTTCTAATTATGTCTTACAAAGTTGATGAGTTTCCAGCTAAATATATTTGCTTTCTTTAATAAAAAACAAAGAAAGCACAGTTCACATACACTGTAAGAGTGTTTGACAGATTGAGTATGTATGTATGCACATGTATGGATGCTCTGTGTGTGCCTACCTGTCCCACCTCCCTCAGTTTTCCATCTAAGCCTCTGTCCATGAAGAGAGGAGCTCCAATGAACAGATCCATATTACTGACAGATGGATGAAACACAAAATAAGAACACCAGATCACTTATTATTTGATTACACTCATTTAATATAGTATTTGCATTTTATTTTAATAACTAAAACACAGTATATCATATTATGCAAAGGGCAAAGCGGTTGTGTCTGTCATCCTTTACAACCCTTTGTGATCTGTGTGACACCAAGAAGAGTGTTTGCAGAGAGGACAGAGATGGCACAAGAATGGGTGAAAAGGTTGATTAAAGAAACTGATACACCGAGTCATCGAATTGCTCAGTATGGTGCGATTTTATCTCAACCACAAAACATTAAAACTTTTCTTTGTTTTGCGCTTTTACTTCAGAAGGTGTCATGCAGGATAGCTCCATCAACAACAGCAGAAAGACTTAAATGCCACTCAGAAGACATCAGAGCTATGTCGACAGATACACCACACCAACTCTAGTATCACATTTCCACGTTGGTACCCACATTTCACCCACTCTGATCTTTGCTAGATAAATAGATTTTAATAGATTTTCCTGACACTCATTGTTTCCTCTTCCTTGAACGCACCAATAGAGACTAACCAGCTGTTTATCATCATCAACCAGTTAACACGACACTCTCACAACAGGAGCAGACGGGAACAAGCAGTCAGCATTTGTTAGCATGCTGAACAGAAACACTGATAAGATGGTCAAACACCCTCTGAGAGGTTAGGTGGTTGTGTTTGATCATTTTCACCACTTCCTTAAAGCAACGGCATTAGCCCCCAGCTTCTCTCACACCACTTATTTTAGCTGTCACACAACGCTTTATATGTAAACAAGTGTATGAACCACCACAAACTGCGCAAACATGTGTAAAGTCTCGAAACGCTCCAGATTTAGCCCCGTTCTGGTTTCACTTAAAAGAGGCCATCAAAGCTCAAGCTGACAGCAAAGTGAACAATGTTGAAGTTCCTGAGTGTTTCCAGAGGACAAAAGCAGTTGTAAAAGTCCTCAATGTGCTTTTAAATTACATACCCAGGAGCTCTCACAAGAGAAAATGACAGAGCTCACTTCATTAGAGTCCATCGAGGGTACAAGTACACCAATGTCTACTTTAGAGACGCGTTAATTAAAAATATAAAAATATCTGCCATTCATATTTCCCCAAAAGACTACCCAAGCTGGACAACCATTAGTTCTTCCAAGCATCGACTGTTCTCATTTTAATGGATTCCCGTTTAATATGTAGCTTTAACACAGCAGAAAACACTGATACACACTCACACATACACACAAAACCCCACCAAATAGTAGCAAAACACAGCAATAATACAGAGAAAAAAATAAACATGTGACCACTGGACTTTACTTCATACCCTCAACTTCCAACCAACTGCATAGAAAGCCTGTTCAGTGGAAATATGTTGTCATGCTATTGTTGCACTGCGGTGACAAAAAACTGTTCTGTCATAAATTCCATGGATGGCGCGGTGCTGTAGGGATATCTACATGCAGAAGAATATATCTGTTCTTTTGTTGGAGGACTTGTCTTAAACCACAGATGGGGAAATTGTATGAGGACACACAAACACATGCTCACCCATCATTGTTGACATCAAAAGCTGCAACTGAATGTCCAAAGTATGCAGCCATCTACAAGATGAGAGGGAAGGAGAGTGGAGGAGATGGAATCATGAGTTTACACAAGAAAGCACAGTCACAAACATTTTGGTTGGGTTGGAAATCTTTAGATTGAACTTTTTATTTAAGCATATTATATTAGCATTACAAAATCAAAAACATTTATTGCCTGTCAGACTACTGTGCATCTGCAGGGTATCTGGGCAACATCAGTTTAAAGGCCTTTTGAATTGAATACTCTTTAGGAACTCCATGCTAATCTTATATCTCTGTAAAAAGTTGTGATGTAATGGCTGCACCTCTAATACAAGCTAGAATGATGTTTCTCCTTGTAGATAAACACAGTCCATCAGCAGCTTCTGAGTGAAATAAGAGGCCGTTCTAAAACCACAACCCAGCGACTAACACAATGACAAACATGATATCAGAGGTGAGATCGCATAAACAGAAGAAATTCAGAGAAAACTGAAGGGTGAGTGAGAGGTTTGACGTCAGGGAGAGGCGTCTCTCTCTTTGAAGAGAAAGCAGGCAGCAGGAAACTGATAAAAGTGAGGTTACAAGGTTCAGAGGGGGAGTTATGGTGGACAGACAGGAAAATGAAGAGGAACTCATTAACTCCAGCGATGACAGCCTGTTTTCCTCCCCACCCTCCTACCCTCCTCCCCTCCTGTTATGTATATGCATCTGGAGCAGTTTACATCTTGATTTAAGTTCAGTGTTCACAGGATCTTCTACACCTAAAAAGATCCACAACTGGGTTTCTTCACCCCTTTAGAACAACCAAAAAAAATAATACAGTCGATACAGGAGCAGCTCTCATCTTCTTACCATCTGACAATGACCATTACTAAAAGGCATCCAGCACGTTTCTTCGTGGTAGCAGGTAGAACTGCTCTGTTCTTCTGACATTTTTGGTGTCAGAAAACACATTTGCAGCTCACCGAGATGCTTTATGTGCAGCTGAATATAACCCCTCTGTGTAGCCACGATCAATTATTTTGATCAATGTAATAAGTGAATATTATCTGGATCACAGCTCCTTGAAAGTAACTGTTGGTGAACAGCTGATTAATAAGCCACAATCAGACCGTATTTCACAGCAGTTTCAAAATGGTATAGCTATTACATTAAAATGCACACTGATGCTCGTGCCCTCCAGGCAACCAAACGCACGTGTCGACTTCCGACATTTCTAAATGAATGCAACTGGCCCCATGCAATCTGTAAACTGATCTAGAACGCAGGCTGATTTTTCTGTTTTTCTCCACCCCTGGTTGTTTTACTGATTAAATCCTCAGGGGCAAACCCACTTTAAAACATGCAGCTGTGACTTTCTGTGCCACAGAATACGGCTGTCCCACACCTCACCTGTGACCCTGTGAAGTTGATCATGGACTCCATGACTCCGCCGCTAAAGATGTTCACCTAAAACATCGAAAACACAACACAGATCAACAGCTGTTCGTTTAAGAAATCCCCATTAACGCTTTTAGAACTCAACAATGCTGCTGTGCGTCTCACAATAGTAAAGCATCTCCTGCTTCTGTCATTGCCATAGTACGTTTACAGTAATAACACAGAATCATCAAACGTCAGCAGCTCTGTTGAAGCCAGCTTTGTCCACTGGTTCCCAACCTAAGGGTCCGGCCCCTCTAAAAGTTTACCAGATGTTATGAAAGGAAAAAAAAAAAAATCTGTTTCTGTTGAACAACTTTCTCTGATCTTTGCCACTTCTTCACTTATGCAGTAATAAGCTAGTGCAAGCAGTTTCACTTGTTTATAAAAGCCCACATCAGCTGCATTATACCCTTGGCTCCAACAATTAATTAAAAATTAATCAACAAATCTCAATATTTATATCCTGGATGTGACTCTGAACTGCAAAATTAAACCTGAGAGATGTCTTCTTTTCTTCCTCTTTTCTATACACAAGGTTTACCGATCTGAAGACGGTGCTGGTTTTTAGCTTATTTTCCTCTGTGTGTTATTTGCAATGGAATCTGAAGCCACAATGATTCATATTTAACAGCAAGCTTATGTTTCCTAATGAAAAGATCTAAGTCTTTAAAGTGTGGCTTTATTACTCTTACCATATGTAATGAACATAATCAAGGAGCACTATGGTTGTGATCCAAGGAGAATTGAAGTCTTTGTAACTGAAACTCTGAACCTTCAATAACGGTTTGCTTTAAATTGTTATACAACTAGATGAAGAGAAACCGCCAATCATCCAATCACAACTTGAGCTTGAGAGACTGACAGTGAATATATAATCAAATGTGTTATTGTAGGGTCTACCTTACAACATAAAACGCCTTGAGGCGACTGTTGTTGCGATTTGAAGCTATATAAATAAAATTGAATTGAATTGAATATCCAAAGCAGAGCCATCCATCCATGCGCTTCGGCTCATCCTTTTCAGGGTCGCGGGGGGGGCGCTGGAGCCTATCCCAGCTGTCTTAGGGCGAGAAGCAGGGTACACCCTGGACAGGTCGCCAGTCTGTCACAGGGCTAACACATAGACAGAGACAACCATTCGCGCTAACATTCACAGCTATGGGCAATTTAGTGTTTCCAATTAACCTATCCCCACTAAGTGCATGTCTTTGGACTGTGGGAGGAAGCCGGAGTACCCGGGGAGAACCCACGCAAACACGGGGAGAACATGCAAACTCCGCACAGAAAGACCCCAGCCTGATGGTGGAATTGAACTCAGGACCTTCTTGCTATGAAGCAACAGTGCTAACCACCGTGCTGAAGCAGAGCACTGGCTGATAATTGTTGGTTAGATGTTATGAAGCACTCTGCCTAAAGCCCTGAGGTAAGCACACTCACTGACCACAGACTGACTGTATAATATGCATGTCCTGCACTCTGGAAAGCTCTAGGACAACAACCGTAACTTGGGATAGTTCAGATAGTGAGAAGTGTGTGTGAGCTTTTAACACTTACATAACCCAGCGCCTTCTCCCCCCTCGGTACTCCAGTCACAAAATCTGTGGAAGCATAAAAAGTTGCACAGATAATCACTAACAGACTGGTTATCATCTAACTACAGATGTGACTTTTGTTTTGCTATTGCTTCAAATATTGTTGTTAAATATAATTATGTAATTGACTTTGTTTATATGACAATCCAAAACCCAACACTGTTACATTTACTGTGGCTTTAAAAGGGAAGCTGGGCGTCCTCAGGACACTGCCTTTAAAAACAGAGCATTTAATTCAACTCACTCTGAGCCTTTTTTGGATAACTGTGTGAAAACTATGCGAACATTTCACACTGGTGTGTTTGCAGTACACTTGCATTATATAAATCCCCTTTATTATCCCTCTTACCGTCCTTTCCATCGGCATTGAAGTCTGCAACTGTCACAGAGTATCCTGTGAACACACAAACACAGAGTCTCTCGGTCAGTGAGACCTCTTCAAATATTCTGGGGCTTGATCGTTTAAAAAAATGTTAAACAATGCCGACAGACCTCTAAATAAGTATTTGTGTATATAATTTGAATATATTGTAATTTACAGGCACATTCTCAATAGCTAGACTAGTCTTTCTCGAAGCTTGCAGCTGCCACATTGTAATCTGTGTAAAGGCTTTACTGTTAAACTTTGCTTTCATAGTTTTATACTTGACAGGTATTTAATTTTACACATAAAAAAACCTCAAGCAACACATTTTTATCTCTTTATACCAGGTCCTGCTTGTAGACTAGCACTAATACGATGATCACAGACTACATGCAAAAGATGGATTCCACCACTGGTTAACAAAGACCTGTGAGACATAAACATGGAAGTTATTGAAATGTGACTGAAGCTGTGTATGTGATTGTGTAGTTACCAAGATAACTGTCGTCATACTGGGCATTGGCTGACTTGGTGGAGAGCGTGTTTCCATAACGGGTGATGTACTCATTATTGAAGCGGGCAAAAATCTCTGAGACGTCATCAGAGATCAGCTGGCCTGAAGAGAGAGGAGGAGAGAGAAGAAGAAATGACAGAGGAGAGGGCATGGAGGAGAACAAGAAGAGCAAAGCAAGACAGAACACAAGGAAAGAGAGAGGATAAAGAGAAAAAAAGAAAAAAAAGACAGAAAAGGAAAATGTTAGAGCACAGGAGACAATAAAAGTGAAACAAAACCCCCCCAGCAATTTAGGGGAACAGAAAAAAAGTGAAGAAGGTAAAGGGCAGAAAGAAAAAGTTTCACATGTGTGTTTACAAGCTGATGTACTTTTGGTGTCGGGAAAAAAACAAAAAACATACATCTTGTAATTAAAGGAGACACAGAGACGCAGCGTTAACAGCTATCTAATCAGAAACAACAGTGTGGAGTGTGTGGTTGGGTGTGTAATTGTAAGTGCTGACTCAACAGGAAACAATCATTAGGCTAACACAGCGCAGGAAGACCATGACCATAAAGGGAGAAAAAAAATTGTGTGACTGACTCAGCGTTCGGGATGTAATCCACATCACACCCTCTAATATCAGATGGCCAGACAAACATTACACATGCTGCTGAGATATAGAAAGACACACACACACACACAGGCCTCCTAGCTATACCTGCTCATTAAACTCTTAAGCGTGCGATGATGCGTGCTATGGTCCAGTGTGCGATGCTGCAGTGAGTAATGCTGTGAACTACAAGTTGAGACCAGTGTGTTTTTCCTAACATTCTGATCAACTGTCCCTTGTGAAAACCACGTTACAGACAACATCATAACAACACAGCTTTTGTTCATTAGGTTTTAATCTGAGTTACTTTTTGTCAACATAGAAAAAAAACCTCTGGGTGCTTCAACTCCAACCACACATGCTGATCAAATTTGCAACAGTTAAAATGAATTTTACACTCAGCTCACAAGCAAAACACAATAATTCCCATGACTTTTCAGGACCAAATTTGAATTTGAATACAAAGTCCACTTCAGTTAAGAGTTATAAAACAATAGATATTCCTCTGTATTCAGAGGACTCAGAAAAATACCTTACTTTAAAGTACCCAACGTACCTCAAAACTGTGTTTAAATACAGTTACAGGAAATGTTCACTTGCCTCCAGTCCCCACAGTGACACAGCACACATGCTGATCCAGCAGCTTTTAAAACCACTGACAGCTGAGCGGAAAGCCTCAACGAGCAGCAGACCATGTTATCAACGATGTGGAGGAATATACAAACGCCTTTTTGACACAGTGTCCAGCCTGAATGCACTGTCACAGTCTTATTTGTTACTACTTGTCATTCATAAAAAGGTGTCATTCTGTCTGTTCCCCCTGAACTGGTAAAAAACAGAGAGAGGCAGTGAAAACAGAGCTGGCTGGATGACCTGGAAATGAACTGTCTCTCTTCATGTGTGAGTCACCACACCTGCTTTGAGGTGGCAGCAGGAAACACACACACGCATACACGTAGTCAGTGTTACACTCACCCTGCCAGTAGAAGCTGCCAGGTCCTCCCACCACCACCCTGTTGTCGTTCTGAAGATATATTTTTAAAAAAAAGGAGAGGGGAAAGGAAAATCCAGATTTTGGCTTCCACTCATAGTAAAAAACACATTCTTTTCCAAAGGGTTAACAGTTCCACTTACTGGACTAGTGATTCAGTACAGATGCTCTCCTGAATGGGATCATATCCTCGCCCCAAATCTTTCATTTCTACCATTATTAATTTTGCATTACGTTGTAACAAATAGAGGTAGTGAACTCTAGCTGTATGTGAAACTACTATACTAAACTAAATACCTCAAACTGATGGTTGATGATGCAGTGAATAAAGGTCAATCTGCTGCAGCTGAAGACTTATTGCATTTTTATCTCCTGATTCAGAATCGCTTAACTGTGTAGTGTATACAACATTCCTCAGCCTGCACTGTTTTCTCTAACTCTCATTTGGTCGTGCCTTTATGTATGGGAATGTCAGTCCACAAACACTGTATAGACTGAAGTATCTCAACAGGTACTTCATTCTTGCACAATCTCCAAAGCATACATCTTAAGTACTACAGTGATCCTATAACTTTTGAGTTATAGTCATTTTTGAATTCATGAACTTGTCTTACATGAAACTGAGAGAACTTTCTTTTATGAGCAAATGCCGTTATGCAGAACCATTTATGGAAGCACCAGTAGTGTGAGGCTCGACTTGTTTAAAATCACTGTTCAGCAGCAAGTTGTTGAGTTTTGTTGATGAAACAAATATTAATCAGCAAAACTCAATATTTGATTTCCTGG
>VUQG01011988.1:4099-24025 GCA_015106755.1 Etia nguti
ACAGAAAAAAAAAGAAAAAAAAAAAAAAAAGCTGTAGGTTTGTGTGTGCAGGAGTCTGTGTGTATTGCAGCTGGTTCTGGTCAGCTGACTCCTATTGCTGACTCTGATTTGTTCGATGAGCTCGGCTGGGCTGAACCATGCACAGCTGCAGTCGGTGTGTGTGTGTCTATTAGAAGAGGCAAAGAGAGAGGGAGAGACATGTAAAGCTGCCAGTGTGTTAGCTCAGCCGCATTAGGAGCGGGACACCGGAGCAGAGCAGTTCAGCAAAAACAAAACTGGCAAAGCAGGACTGGGACAAGAGAAATTGGAGAGCTGGGACGGGCACAGGAGGGGTAGGATGGAGCTTTAGTTACTGCATTGGGCTTGAACAGAGTACAGCAGCACTGGCTGGACCAGGGGCTGAACTGAGCTGTTCAGGGCAAACTGCTGTGCCTCAGTTCAGGTGAAGCTCACACTGCCGGACGGAATCAGGACAGGCTGGACTTGGAGTCTCCAGCTTTGGATTATGGGTTGCTCGGCCAGTGTGGTACTGCTCCTGCGCTCAGTGGGCGGGGCCGACTGCGGTCACATGTGTTCACGACAGGACCAGCTGTCACTGGATGCTGCCACGCCCACCTTAGAAGGTTATACCACTACCACCCCACCTCTGACCATCGTTGTAATGGTAACCAGCACAAATGCACCTCAAGCTTCCATGCATGCATATGTGGGCAGTAAGTGGGAACTACAGCATGTTCCTGTTGTGTAATTGTGTGCTTTTTTACAGTAAATATTTTTGCAGATTTTCATTTTTAATGAATACCTTAAGGTAAAATTCCTGTTTAAGTTTCTTTGTTTTGTAATATTACCTTCTGCATACTTTTGGACTTCTCCTGCCTAACTTTCCCTCTTTTTAATTGCCTCGCTTTTTTACCCCCTTTGTCTCTCTTGCTACTTTTGATATATGATTGGGGCCTGGCTGTTTCCCCTCACAGCTGAGAGCCTAAAGGACGGAAATGGAAAGAGGAGACTAGAGAGGGGGTTGGTAAGGTCAGACATAAGGAACCTAGTTTCTGTGGGAAAAAATCTGCTTTCTCTGTGTATGGTCTACAGAGGAGATGATAAAAATAGCTATTTAAACAGAACCATTACTGAGATGTTGGGTGGGAGATGTTTGACTGAGTGAATCAATGACTGTATGAAAGAATCCATGACTGGATAAGGGAACTGCTGAATGAATGAAATAAAAAAAAACAAAAAAACTTGTTTCTCCTTTCTGTTTTCATTACGTGTCAACCATCTGTTTGGTCTCTGCACCAGCTTGTCTTGGCCAAATTTTTTTTTTTTAAATTCCCATAGTGATCCCAGTTTCTGTAAGCCCAGTGGAAAAAATGTTAGACATTTGGCAGAAAAGGGATCTTTACAGTCCCCCTTTCTGTTTTTTCCCTCGTTTCACTCCACTCCATAAACCTTGTCTCTTTTGGTGCCTGTTTTCTGGTCTCTGTAGTAAACGAGAGTCACAATAGTTTACTTTGCAAAATCATCTTAGTCAGCAGATTCTTGTGAGTAAAGGAACATCAGCTGATCTATTCAGGCCAGGTGATGCTTGAAACTAGTGCACTCGCTCTGCATTAACTAGTCTTTTTCACCAGCATGTTGTGTTTCCAGGTCACAGTGAGACATTCGTCGTTGCCAGCAGCTTTGCCAAAATCTCGCTGTAAAATGTGCAGCTGGAAGCCTAAATAAAAATACAATGCCACTTCCAAAAAGCTGGGATGCTGTACTAAATTTAGACAAAAACAGATTGCAATGGTCTGCAAATCTCATAAACCCATATTGTATTCATAATAGAAAACATATCAAATGTTTAAACTGAGAAAATTTGATGGCAGCAACACATCTCAAAAAAGCTGGGACAGGCATCCCCTCTTCATTTAACAACAGCCTGTAAACCTGCTGCCGGACTTCTGGGAGAGGAATATACTCCTTCTCTTGTCTGGTTTGGCTGCTCACCAGTCCTTAATAATATGCCAAATGTTTTTAATCAGTGAAACGTTTGTACTGCAGGCAGCATCTGGACTCTTCTATTAAAAAACCATGCCTTTCTTACGGTTGACGTGATGCGTTTCTGCATCATGTTCATATATGACTCCTTCTTTAAAATGCATTTGTGGGTGGCATGGTGAACTGTGTATACAGACAGTGATTTCTGGAGGTGTTGCTGAGCCCATGCAGTGATTTCCTTTGCAGCACCATGCCTGTTTTTAATGCAGTGGCACCTGGGACCTGAAGATCACGGGGCTCCAATACTGATTTTCATCCTTGTCTCTTGCGCACAGAGATTTCTCCAGATTCTCTGAACCTGTTGATGATACTATGTACTGCAGATGATAAGATACTTAAAGTTATCACAATGTTACATTGTGGAACAATTTCAGAATAATGTTACTCAATCTTTAAATGCATTTTTTTGCAGATTGGTGATTCTCTGCCCTTCTTTACTTCAGAGAAACTCACCCTCAATAAGATACACTTTTCATACCCAATCATGTTACTGACCTGTTACCAAATAATTTGATGAGTTGCAAAATGTCCCTTCTTTTTAGTACCATTTACCTTTCCAGCGTTTAGTTGCCCCTGAGATTTGTTGCTTCCATGAAATTCAAATTGAGCTGCTGTGAATAAAATATTCGTTTCTGAGATTTGCAAATCATGCATTCTGTTTTGATTTACATTTTACATTTACATTTTGTTTTTAATTTTGGGTTGTAAAAAGCAAATGGCAATAGTCACCCATACTTATCAAACAGAAGTAAGTCAACCGACTGTCACTCTTGAGCCCTTTCGGTTCACTGAGGTCTCTGGAAAATGGCCATCCAAGGTTCTTGTTCTGCTTCAGGTTTCTGCCAGTTAGCTTTATTAGTTCATATAATTTTACAAGGTTACTTGTTTAAGCATCCGCCAATGCACCTAAAAACAATAAAAAAAGAATAAAAACAAACAAATTGCTGTCCTCATTCTGTTTTGGTTGTGGAAACTTTCTTTTTCCCCCAAGAAAATTTTCCACCTTGTGACAAACATGAAACTGAGGTTTATAGGCCACTGGTGTACACTGTGGTAGGGCCAATATTCTAAAGCAATTACATTGCACAATCACATTCACTTATTGTAGAAAATATGATCTGGACCAATGTAAAGCTGACTCTAAGGGTTATGAAAAGTTTGCCATTTTTTGATGCTGTTTCCAGTTTTTGACTGGCTCTTAAGCAATTTCTCAACATTTTTGGAAAAACTCCTTTCTGACCATGAAACCGATGTCATAAATTTGTTATAAATATGTCATAAATATGTCAAAAATATCTAGAGGAACCTCCATCCCCCCATCTCACCCTCCAAGTATGACACGCTGTCTCCTCTGCCACACATGTGGTGGTCAGGCCGGGCTGCAAATTCTCCAGTTTCCCCTTAGCCACTGTCAGTCCTCTTCATACTGAAGTTTCTAGTTTCTTTGAGTGACTTTCAATAATGTGTCAGGGATTAACAAAACAAATTGGAAAATATGTGTCCATTTGCTGTGAAACCAGAGCTGTTTGTGGTTTTCAAAATGTTCCTCACACAGCTGAATGGAGGAGCTAAAAAAAAAAAGATTTTAAAACATTTGATTTGCATTTTGCAGGAGGCATGAAAGATGCTCATTGAACCACTAACTCAACACGCCAACTTGCCCCTAAAGAAGTAGAAATGTTGTTTTTCGTGAAATGAATGGCTTCCCATAGAAGTGTCCCCATCAGTTGCACCGTGTCTCTTACCAGAACATGTATTGCTATAATGATGTAAAGCAGATGGCTTATGTCTGGGTTCTGTTCCTCTGTGCCGTCTCAGCAGCTGTCTCTGTCCCCCTCTTTCTCCCTTTCTGTCGCACTCTCTTAATCCCTATCAGTCTCTCACACTATTTATCTTCTTCTAAACTCCCTCTCCCTCTCTGTTTTTGTCACACTTTCTCACATCTCTCCCTTTACAAGATAACATGCTCTTGAATCTGTCTAGCAATCTACAGATGACACAGACCAGCTTGTGTACATGATGTGCAAAGTGGGGAAACATATTTTATCTTCCTTTTTTTTTTTTTTAAAGCTATCTAGCTTAATAATATGTCATCTTATATTTATTTTATATTTATTTTCTTCTTTTCTTTTCTAACTAATTTAGATGTTTATGTTCATGGATATGCTTGATGAAAGCCATAGCGTGTAGTGCTCTATTTGCATCCTCCATACAGCTGTAGTTTACCAACATCAGCACCCACTCTTCCTCACTCTTGCTAAGAGGAGAAAAAGAAACAGAGGGAGTGTGGGACTTACCAAACGTTGTTAAAATTGATATTTAATAGGTTGAGAAAGAAGAAAGAAGAGAGCTGGGGAGAGAGTGAAAAATAAAGGAGTTTTCTGCTGTTTGATGAGCAGAGGAAGGTATAGAGGGAGGAAAGGATGGAGCCGGCTGAGGCAGCTGGTGTAGAATGGGGGAAGGAAAAGAGTGAAAGAAGGGGAGGATGCAACTGCTGCTTTTTAGTCCTGCCGGCATTAAGTAGACTGGAAGGAGTGCAGCACTAAGAGTGTAATCTGTGTTTCAGATACAAAACATCAAAACCATGAAATTAAACATGCAACGTTTTTAAAATAATGTTTTAAATCTTGTAAATTGCATTGAAAACTGCAAAATAAATTACTTGCTCAAAGTAAAAGAGAAGCCTTTGCATTTGAGACCTTTGCATTTCACACTTTTGTGTCTCACCTGATCTCCATCGAGCTTGATCGTGTGTGAAACTGTCTTCACACTTTAACCTCAGTACATGGTAATCAAGCAAAATCAGCTACCCACACCCAGTCACTACCCGGATCTTGTGGCCATAGGTGAGGATAAGACGGTAGATTGACCTGCTGCTTAGCTCTCTCCTTACAAAAATAGACCGGTGCAGTGTCCGCATCACTGCAGATGCCATGCCAATCTATTTGTCAGTCTCTGCTCTGATTTCCCCTCACTCATGAACAGCGGCCTGAGATACTTGAACTCTTCCACTTAAGGCAGCAACTCATCCATGACATGGGGTGAGCATTCCACCCTTTTCCAACTGAGGACCATGGTCTTAGACATGGAGGCGCTGACTCTCATCCCAGCTGCTTCAGACTCAGTTGCATACCACCCTGCTGCAAACTGGAGGTGACTGCATGACGAGGTCAAAAAAAGCACATCACACAAGATGTGATCCTGAAGCCACCATAGTGGAAACACTTCACCAATTGGCTACACCCAGATATCTAATTGACTATCTCCCAACCCCAACTGGTCACAGCAGATGGCTGCCCCCCCTGAGATTCTGACAGGGGTTTCTTCCTGTTAAAAGGAAGTTTTTCTTTGTCGCTGTTGCCAAGTAGTTGCTTAAATGCGGTCATTTGATTGTTGGGATTTCTCTCTATTATTTCAGGGTCTTTACCTTACAATATAAAGTGCTTTGAGCAACTGTTGTTGTGATTTAGAGCTGTATCCATAAAATGGAATAGAATTAGATAATTAATAATGATTACTCTGCTAGAGAAATTGCATTTTATAAGTGAAATGAAATCTTTTCAAGAAAGGACAGTAATGTGCAAAAGTCTTGAGCCACCCCTCATTTAATTACATTCTGCAAGGAAGACAGGAAGCAGGTGCAAACACACCTGGAATGCAGCATATAAGACAACACAGCCTAAACTCTGTTAGGCAAGCTTTTGTGTAATTTATTAAAATAGTCTTGAGGAATATTTCTTCAGCTTTCTCCAAAGCTCTTCTTTGGATGTTGGCTGCTTTTTGTTTCCATCTCTGTCATGATGATCCTACACTGATTCACACTGCTTGAGGGCTTTGGGGAGGCCAGTCCATGACTGATAGTTTTCCACCCTGTTGTTTTCTTTCTAGGGATTTTATTCCATTGGCATTGTGTTTGGAATCATTGTCATGCTGAAAAGTTAAGGTGTTGACAGATGCTTTCCAGATAGTAATGCATTGTGGATCAAAATCTGATGGTCCTTTTCTGCCTTCATAGTTAAATAAATATTGACAAAATCCCCAACAGCACTGTCTAAAATGCTGCCCCAAACTATGACAGAGACTCAGCTGTGTTTTACAGATGGCTGCAGGCACTCACTGTGCTATATGGATGACGAGTTGAACAAAAAACTGAAAATGAATGAAAAAAGCAGCCAATGTCCCCCCCCCAAAAATGTGAAAATGTGAAAACCTGCAGAAAGCCTGAAGAGTCTTTGCTTAAGACCACTCTAAAAACGACAAGACAAAACAAAGAAATGAGAGTTGGCTCAAGACTTTGCTTAATTTGCAATGCTAATAGCATGTCCAATTGTAATTTACTATATCAACACCAGTGTGTTGTTGTTGGAAGGTTTCTAGTATTAGGGCCGGAGATAAAGTGCACAGTCTTCTAGGAAAGCACTTTGTAACGACAACATGCTCACTGCAATTCCTGCTCTCGTTTACCTGTAGTGAAAGAACATGAACATGGAGATTGCCTGGCAGTTGTCTACCTCTTGATTTATAAAGGAAGTCCAACATTTTTATTGCTTTTCATCACAAAGCAATTAAAACATGCAGAATTTGTAACAGTGGTGAACATAGATACTACATCTGTTTTATTCCTACTGTACTACGTGGCCATCTGCTCTTCGAGGACTTCCCGAATCATCTTCATGCATCCAGTAAAAATCCTGCAAAACCATAACAGTGAGATACCGTGTAACACCTAAGCAGATACATATGTTTATATATATCATCAAAATTTGTTTCCTCTTTAAAGATCTCTGTTCTGCTATGAGGTTTGAACTGGGGAAGTCAGTGTGTGTGGGTGTGTGCGTTAGCCTGTGTAAGAACAGAGACGGAGACGAATTACTTCTGTGCGTTCATGTATTAACTGTCATGCATTTCAGTGTGATTTTTTAAGGATTATCTCAATATTTTTTTATATCCTTGCATATGTATGTGTGTATTGGTTTGCAGACAGTCTCATGCACGGATCCAGATGAGCTTTAGAACAGGAAGTTAATGGTTTAAATGCTTTTTTCCTATCTGCGTGTTTTTGCATGTGCAGCTGTTGTATAACTGATAAAACCGGGCAGAAGTAGATAAGATGGTGAGAGTTTGACTTTGATTATATGTGAGTGCATGATATTGTTTCATTGTTAAAAAAAACAAAAAGAGGTTCCCCAATTGTGTCTGTTTGTACAGTTACCAGCGTGGAGGTTAACCCAGTGGTTTTCAGTGAGCTATTCCTTTACTTTATCTTTGCTGAGGTGTCTTCGACAATATCGAAAGTTTCATTGTGACGTTTAAAAAGAGGTCAGCCTGGTTGATGGATGTCTTATTTGCTGGGGATTTTCTGACTCTGTGCATGTGCGTGCATGTGGTTGTGTGAGTGTGTGTCGGACATCAAACATCTACTTCCTCTACATCCACGTGTGCTGACACAAACTCATAAACCTACTGGGTGATACTTCCACTTCTAAAAGAGCACATGCCCGCAATGTGTGTTTTGTACAGTTCACTTTTAGTCTAGTTTTTTTGTTTTGTTTTGTTCGGTAGCGTAAACTTTGGACGTAATTCTGCTGGCAATGAGCTTCAGGAGCAAAATCACCTTCAGGAAGAAAATAAAGAGTAAAAGAGTGCGATCGGATTTCAACCGGCTGAGCATTGTATGTATTTGTTTCGCTCTGTCTGTGTGTTCATGTCTTAGTGCCTTAGTCTCACATTGTATTTAAGGACCCTCACAAAATGTCAAGACTTTCTGTTCAGTAACTTACATTAGCATCAGTTGTGATCTTAAGTGCAATGCTTACATATTTTAATGACGATTATAGATCGCTGTTCTGTGTATTTTCTTATTAGGTGCCTGTAATTCTGCAATATTTATGGTGTTTTTGAAGATTTGTTTGCTTGAGCCAGGCTCTGACAGGAAAAGCCAGTGAGAAGAGAACATGTAGAATTTAAAGACGCATGAATTACATGAACTAATGGTACATTATAGTATCTGATAGATGTGATCGGTGAGGGGGGGAAGCTAGTCTTTCC
Organism: Etia nguti; assembly: GCA_015106755.1. NCBI lineage: Eukaryota > Metazoa > Chordata > Actinopteri > Cichliformes > Cichlidae > Etia > Etia nguti. The sequence goes on from VUQG01011988.1 coordinate 12,191, forward strand.
CCTGAAACATTTGCTCTGATGTCACATGTGTCAAAATGGAGTCATAGATATGAAAATTTCAAGCTTAATCTACTGCCCACCTGTTGTGTTTCTCTTTCATTTATTTACTTGAATCTAATTTTGATTACCTGCTGTTGGGTGATTTTTCTTTTAAAAAACAGTTATTAAGGTTGGTTTACCAAGTTGTTTTCGGGTATTAGAACTTAAGCTGGTTATTTTTTCCTATTTTTGGTTAAGTCTGTTTTATGTTTTTTGAATTTGCTCACCCATAAATGTTACAAAACTTTAGTTGTTTCCACTGAATTTTTTAATTCAGTGGCCCAAATGGCTCAAAATTCTTCTTCAACTAACAATTTCAGTGGCAAACATATTCAGTTTGTGGCTTACCAAGAGCAGGGAAGGAAAGGAAATTCTTATGTTTGAGAAGCTAACAGCTGTACCCTTGCATTTTTGCGTTATAATTATTATTAAAAATGTTCTTTGACTGTAGAGAAACGAGAAGAAACTGGAAACTAAAGCTGCAAATCTAGATCATCAAAAGAACTTTAGGTCTGGAGGGGTATAAAGCATAGCGATCTTTAATACTCTGCAAGAATGAATATTAAAACTATAAACTGTGGTTTAGTTAAAGGAGTAACAAGACCAAGGAATGCCGCAAGGCAAGGGATCACCTTTTGTAGAGTTACACTTTTGCCTTATACATGCGCTCCATGATGATAGTCTGCCAAGAGGCCTGTTCTAGCTGTTAATGTGCTGTAACTGTGCTGGTTGAAAGCCTCAGTCTGCATTATGCATGTGAATCAAACCCGAGATCATTACTTCCTCTGTCTTTCTGACCACAGCCTCTCCTGCTCTCGCTTTGCTGCTGTTGCTACTCCGTTACTATTCTCTAAATGACAGAAGCTATTTACTCCGTCATAAAATATGTGTAAATGTTATTAATGTGACTCACTGACCAGTTACATCATCCTTCAACATAGTTCTAAATATCTTTGAAGAAAGAGAAAGTTAGACAGTGGCCGACTGCTTCGCGGTTGTTAAAAGTCATGTGAAGGACTGCAAACCCTTATAAAAGAGACTGTTGGGCAGCTGGTCTCATATGGGGCGTTGTGATAATCAGTTAAGTTCTCGTTTATAAAAAAATTCCAGCCGTTTATTTGCTGGTGTAGTTTAGCTCTTTGAATAGTCTGGGTTTTTTTTGTTGTTGTTGCTTTTGCTTTTTGTTTTATCCAAGTTTATTTGAAAATTAGCCTTCACATTTATTATGAATTGTTCAGTGGGGTGTGTCAATGTCTCGCTTCACCAACACATTACTTCCTCCAAAACGCTTTTAGATCCTAATGATGTCATGGCACAACACAGGAAATGTCATGTACATAGCTATTTTTCTCTTTGTAGGCTGCTCTAAGTGTGTGTTTGTTATAATGATTTTACTCTGACTGTTTGTATCTGTTTTTTTTCTGTATTTTGTAGGTTTCTATGTCGCTGTTGTTGAGTCTGGTGTTAGTAAAGTTTATACCATGTAACATGTAGCTCATGAATGACACAACCTTGCCTCATCTTTGCCTCCTGTGACCCCGTCAGCTAAAGTATGAAGTAGAACATTAAAACTAACTTTAATTTACGTTGATTCTTTGGTTCAGAAATAATATACAGTGCTATGCAGAAGTCTTGAGTCAGCCCTAATTTCTTTATATTTTGCTCCCAAAGATTCAGACTTTCTTGTACTTTTTTAAGGTGGTCTTGAGCAATAGTTGTCCAGGCTTTCTCTCAAAGGTTTTCACTGGACATTGTTTGCTTTCTCACTCATTTTCAGTCCAGCCTTTGTACCTGATCAAGCACAAAAAGGCATCTAACTCATGTGATGAACCAGGGTTGTGCCTACACATAACAGACAACTTAGAAAAGAGCCAATTTTAAATAGTCTTTAGGCATGTTATGACTAGCAGCCTTTCACAAAAACAAGTAATTTGTTTTCTTTAGTTGAATCTCTTAAAAATGCCAAAGATGACAGATGTTGACAGGTATAAAATAGTATTTTTGCGTCAACAAGGTGATTCCCAAATTTATTAGCCAAAGCCCTTACATATCTTGGCATGGTGTGCAGCATGTCCTTAAAAGAAATTAAAGGAAACTGGACAAGTGGAAAACAAAAGAAGTGCAGGCCTAAAAAACTGCAGCGGATGAACACTATCTGAAAGTCACATCCTTTAGATAGAGGAAAAAAATCCAGTATAGACCTGACAATGGACTTGAGAGATGTAACTGTCCCTTCAGTTGATCCATTTACTGTTGCCAAAACCTCATCAGAAATGGTCTTAATGGAAGGGTGGCTTTCAAGAAGCCATACTTAAGGAAGGGAAACATGGAGAAAAAGGCTGAGGTATGCCAAATTACACAAGAACTGGGCTCAAAATTAATAGTAAAAGGTCGGATTGAGTGATGAATCTACATTTGAATTTTTTGGTTCAAATTGTCATCAGTTTGTACGGAGGAGGTCAGAGAGGAGGTGAGAGGTACAACAGTGAGTGTCTATAGCCATCTGTAAAACACGGTGGAAGCTCGGTCATGGTTTGGGATTATGCAGGCAAAAAAGCACCATCAGCTATTGAGCAACCTCGCAATACCATCTAGAAAGCATCTAACTGGTAACATCTTTGTTCGTCAGAGTGACAATAATCTCAAATAACAAAAGAATACATGGATAGAAAAACACACTGTTGAACACTGTCAGTCATAAATAGGCCTCCCATGAGCCTGGACCTAAAAATGATTGAAGCAGTGTAAGATCATATTGACAGAGAACCGAACAAAAGGCTGCCAACAGCCAAAGAAGAACTTTCAATGTACTTCATGAAGCCTGGAGAACTATTTCTGAAGACCACTTAAATAAATTACAAAAAGCTTGCCTGAGATAGTTCCGGTTGAAAAATGAAAGTGGTTATACAAAATACGGACTTTTAACCTTGTCAGAGTTGGACAAACTGTTTTTGTCTTATGTACTGTATTTCCATGTATTTTTGCGCATGTTTCAAACAATTGCTACACCTAGTTCCCATTTTCCCAGCAAAAGCAGGATGTAGAGCATCTATTCATCTGCTAATAAGAAGGTTGGTGGTTCGATCCTTCCTTGGCTGCTACGAACCCAAAGTTGCTCTCCGATGCATTCATCAGAATGTGAATGTGTGCAAAGGTTTAATAGAAAAAAGCGCTTATATGAATAAGTGTGAATGGTTGAATGAGGCATGTTGTAGAAAGTGCTTTGAGTGCTCAGGTAAAGTAGAAAAGTGCTATGTAAGAACTAGTCCATTTACCAGTTATGATTGTGGAGGATGAAAAATTCAAAAGTTTTGTCCTGGCCATGAACCCCATTTTATTCTTTTTAGCCAAAAAAGCCTAATCTTTGAAAAGAGACAGTCCTCCCATCCCTGTTGTCTGTACGTTAAGAGTTCATTAACTCTGAGCTCAGGCTCGCGGGCTCAGGCCCTTTCTTGCGTTCTAACTACCTTCCTTCCATCCTTCCTGTCTTCTTGTTTTCGGTTCCTCATTCTTTGTGTTTGGTGTGACTAACACCTTTAAATGTTGAGCTAAGTGTGATGCCTGAGTATAGAAAACAGGTCTCACAGGTTTGCATTTCATTTTTAGTGGACTCTGAAGAGCATCTGGAGAACCTGCTGTAGTTACCCCAGCAAGATGAGGACAAATTTTGATCCCAGGGTTGAAAATTTAGTATGTGCAGCTCCTGTATAAATATTAAGGTGACACCAAGCAGTACAACGCTTCAAATGTACTGTGAAACTTTATTTCCATCTGAATCTTTGACTTGATGGTACTGACTGATGAAGTTACTGTTAATTATGACAGATGCAGCTGGAATGTCCTCCTGACAGCCATCTTTTTCCCCAAAGAGAAGAGATTTGGAACATATTATTAAAGATGAAGCCAATATTTACAATAACTGTGCTCATATTTTTACTTCATATTCAGTTCTACTATTTGTCAAAACTCTACCAGGTTGCTGTAGTACTCATGAGTTAAAGTACTAATACAGTTTACTTTGAACCTTTGCTGTTAATGTATTTATGGTTATACTTCAGTAGGGTTTTGAATGCCACATTCTTACTTCTAATGGAGTTTTATCTTGGTTTACTATTAATTTTACTTAATTCATCTGTCACTGCTGACAGAGGTAAAAGACTGTTCGAGATAGGCTCCCCTCCTTATCTACTTTGCTTTACTTTTGGCATTTACACAGTAATTCTGCATTTCACGTTCTTTTAGCCTTTTATAACAAAACATGTACTTTGGCCATTCTTTACATCAAGTACATCTGAACATTTCCCAGCCTGCCTCTAGACTCTGAATATGCATAAAAGTCTGGTAACTGTAGTTAGAGGAAATTACTGCAAGCTAATTTCTTGCTGTTGCTCCAAGTAGGTTGCAAATATTATATAATATTATATCATATTATACTGTATTATAATATATTATATTATTATTTTAGACATATCATTCCAGTGATGCCTGCACACTGAGTCTTTTAAGTTCACTCTTTAAGCGAGTTCCATTCTGCCAATAGATGTCAGAGTTTTCTACCATAAGCTGAGCTCATAGCTCTTTCCAGTTATACAAAAATTATTGTTGAAAAGCTGGTGATTTGTCTACATTTTCAGTGCTTCTAGCAAAACTTTTGACTTTTCAGCCATTAATATCAATGCACGTTTACACATTTATTTACACTTTTTCAAATCTGATTACACACACACACCTGAATACGCACACACAGATCTCAGTACACACTCACAGATCAGAACACATTCACACATATCTGAATGCACATACATGGATTTCAATATGCACTTACATATTGAAATACACACGTGTGAAATAAGATACACACATATGGTTTTGCTACAATAACACCCTCATAGCCAACTTGGTGTGCTCTGTGGTATCTTATCTAACTGATATATCTGACATTTACCCACACAGAAATATTACTCAAATATCTAATTTTCTATTTGCAGCAGGAGAAGCCTAAAGTAATCGATCCTCTTGACTACGAGACCGTCATCTCTGAACTGGGGGATGAGTGTAAGGAAGACCCTCTCAGAGACCTGCTCCTATTTCCTGACAATGATTTCTCAGTAAGTGTGGTTCACTGTTAAATGTGATTGAAGCAAACATGTTCATGTTCAACTCTGAACCCTGCTTTTCTCTGTCTAGTGTTGTGTTTTTGAGATCAAGAGGCATTTCTACTAAATAACTAACTAAATAATAATAATTAAAGGTTATCAATACTGAGTTATTGGCATGTCCAAAAAAGAAAAAAGAAAAAAAATATGTTCATATTACCTCATTTCTATGTAGTTCCCATGCAGCCTGATTGCATCATAATATGTCATGCATAACTAAAGTTTTGTGGAGCTGTTATTGTGGTGAAATAAAAATGATGAAGTGGTTTTCCAAGGTGCTGTAGATAAATGTTGCTCAACAACACAATGAGACTTGTGTTGTTTAAGGTTTTCATTAAGAGCTGATTTGGAGATTGCGCAAAATTCAAAATTCAAAACTCATCACAATAAAAAATTACCAACCCCAGAAGCTAGCAGGCATTTGCACCATTTTATATTTGTGCACAGCAACGATACTGAAGTGTCAAAGCTTTTAATTTGATAACAATTTACTGATGTTTAAAATGCAATATGTTCCACTTTCCATCCCAGCATGACACATTTACTCTCACTAATAAGGCACGTTGTTGTCTTTTCATTATAAAAAGTTATTTTTTCTCTCTGGCTTCCTTTAGCTGTTTGTTCATTAGTACCTTCATTTATGTGCTAATGTGTTGCTGCAGATAGAGCCACTGCACATTAAAATACTCTAATTAGCTTCTTGTGGTAAAGGGATTCATTTCCTTGTGGTCGCTTGAGTTGTAGTTCTTAACGCATGACTCTGGTGCTTCTAAAATCTTTGCGGCTAAAAGAAAAAAGGAGTCTTCTTTGATTTTCTTTATCTCTACAGCAGATAGTACGTTTCAATACTTGTGAGGGAAACTGGCTGGGTGGACAGTGAGTATTTGTCAGCTTCGAAAAAAAGGCAGTGCACTCAGCATATGGCTAGCCGATTGGACAAAGGCAAAGTGCCAAAAGATTCAATGCTGACGTTTTTTACACTTTCATCAGTGAAGCTGCTTGATTCTCATGTGAGGTTATTAATTGTAAGGCCAAACAGGGCTGATAAAGGGAATGCATATTAGATGCTTTGACTTGAATTATTCATATTCATGGCAATAACGCTGACCAGAAACAGTTTCATTATTACATTAATAGACCAGCTTTTTGCTTGGTCTTATCTAAGTTATAAATTACTATAAGGAGTCCTGATAAGTCTGAGAGTCTGCCACCATGGGGCTATACTTGTGGTCCACAGTGGACCACAAGTATAGCATAACTTATAGCATCTTATATGCTGAATGGCAGCATGTTGGAGGCAAAAAGAGTAAGTGTATTGTGAAGCTATTGAACCAGCATTAGTGTTTACCCACTACAGGAATACACACCATTCACACCATACAAGAGATACTTTGTCTTGTGATAGAGTGCTATCCAACATGGCAGAGCAAATCTGAAAAGTGTTAAATCTGTGCATCACATGAGATGGATCTCTTCTTCTTTTTGCCCTGCCTGAGATGTGACAACAGTACTTTAAACCCTCGTTGCTGTATTATTAAACAGTCTTTACCTTACAATATAAAGGACCTTAAGGTGACTACTGTTGTGACTCTGCCGCAGTCCTGAGCCGGTTCCGGCAGATGGCAGCTCTACTTTGAGTCTAGTTCTGCCAGAAGTTTCTTCCTGTTAAAAGAGAGTTTTTCCTTCCTTCTGTCACCAAGTGCTTGCTCATCGGGGCCTTTCGGATTGTTGGGGTTTTTACCGCAGTATTGTAGGGTCTTTAACTTACAATATAAAGCGCCTTGAGATGACTGTTGTCCTGATTTGGCGCTATATGAATAAAATTACCTTTAAGTGATTTTTAAAAAAAACACATAACCTGAACAACATAATTGAAAAATCAGTGGAAAGATAAATGAATAATTTTCTATTATCAGTAACTCTACATGAGGGATTTATTGTATAGAATAGTTTAAAATCATGCATTAATTTTAAATAAATTTTGAAGTAAGGTAACCCGTCCGTCACCTGTCATTATCTACCATTTGTTCTTCCAGGTATCCACAGTGCCTCAGGAGAGACGCACTGTCAAATCAACTGTTCCCGAGGGGGCAGAACTCCACGCTGAATGTCTGCTGGTCAGACAGGTAAGTTGTATGTCTAAGTGTACCCGTGTACAAGATTCAGTTATAGAACCTGTGGTTTTAAATGATGTCTTTTAGGTTCATGGTGGTTAGGTCTTTCATTTCAGACTGACCTTAAAATAGGCCATCCTGATACCAGCACAGTGGTTTCACCACGACTTTAAAATAAAGCAGATGTGTGTGTAGATATCAGTGCTTGTTTCAGATCCTGTAGCCATGATCTCAAGCGCTCAGTAGAGAAGTAGTATCTCTGAAGACGGAAACTCCCCAGACAGTACACTTACACCTCACTGAAGACTAGCGGTGCAACTGACTCTGTGTGTGTGTGTGTGTGTGTGTGTGTGTGTGTGTATACAGTTGTGCTTGAGCTTAAAATTGTATCGCTTAAGTTCTTTGTTATATTTATAATTTGTTCATTTGTGACACGTTCAAGGTCTTTTTAAAAAACAGGATTAAGGAGAAAAGTTGCACGGCGTTCGACTTGCAGGCAGGATGTGAAAGTACCTCAGACTCTGTCTGTGACTTTCACTGCACCGTGCACTCCCTGGGAGAGTACTAGTTCAGCCAAACTGATTGAACTTTAGACATGTAAAGATATCTTTATATTCAAGATCCCCGGGTAAAGATTCTTAATTCAGTTCCATTTATTATTTAAATCTGCTGTACAGCTTTCTTCATTGTCTGTATATATTTCAACTGCTCCAGGTCTGTGTTTCCCTGAAAGGCCATCATTTAGGAAATGTAATATTTAAACCTAATCTTCATCCTTTCCTCTAGGCCTGCAAGTATTACAACTCTGATCTAAATGTGGTCCATTTCAAGTATGACGATTACGCAGGAGACTACCGGCTGCTGCCAAGGTAAAAAACTTTGGACAAACTGTGTTTGTGCAGTTTTTTTAATTTTTATTTTTTAGGTTTGTTCAGAAAATGTTTAACATTTGAAAACCCAGACTTTTTTATATTAAATGGATGTTGTTGTAAAACTATTGAAGTGTGAAGGCATCCCAATGCCATACTGCTAGCATAAAAAAGTGCTAAATGTCTTTGACGGATGTATGTCTTCTACTTTGTTGTTAATATTCTCTTATTAAATCTCCACACAGCAAAGTTTTACTTTTGAACAGTTAGATTTTTCTGTGCATTACTTCATCATTTACAATAATATCCCGTAGAAATGTGTATTCAGGTTTGCTTGACTTGACTAATGATGTGCTGAGTTTTTTTCCTCATGAACACGCAGACCTATAAGTAGCTGCTAACATTGGCGATAACCACAATTTATTACCCGTAGATGGCAGGTGATTAGGAAGCGCAAGAAAGTGGCCAGTGTTGAGTGAAATGAAAGTTCATGTTGAAGAGTGAGGGCGTTCAGCTTTAAGAAATAAAAACTTTCAGACCTCCTTCTGTCGCTGTTTTGAACGTCAATCATCCGGCGACATCCATTCAAGCAGTTAGTAATTTATTTAAATCAGGATGTCAGTCTGTCAAACTGAGTTTTGTCAGTCCCAGTGAGACTTACCCAGAGCGGCCCTGCTGTTACTGCTCTCAGCCACAGGAATGTCCCTATGCTATCCCATGGGTTGCCACTGTATATTCTTTCACTCAGTTCACATGACCTCTGAACTGACATCCAGGATGAGCTGAAAACAAGACGTGTCTTGAACGCAAGTACAGTGTTGCGAAAAGAACATTCCATGAAGTTCATTTGTCCTGTCATTTTACAAGTGGCAAACATAACTATTATGTTGTTTGTTTACTGAGCGAACGACCTAACCAAACATTAACGGTACACACACACATTTAGAGAACAAGTTGAAGTGAAATACAGGCTGAGAGCCAGAGTACAGTGCAGTTATACAGCTACTGTATGTGTGCGGTTGTCACCGCTGGACCAATCTTCATTTGTGCTGGCCAGTATTAGCATTCCTGTTCCAGTGGGCAGCCCACAATTACCAGCATTTTTCTAAACATAGTCCATCACGAGAAATTGTCGGACAGCTTTTGCGACTCTGTGACTTTTAGTAGAGGGCGGTTCATAGAGCACGGATTGCAGCCTCGCTGTCTGCAGCTCACGGCGCATGCACAAAGGCATTTCATCCTGTGGCTCGCACACAAAGATGGGCCATCCTTTAAAATCAGTGGAGCGGGACTGAGTAAGGGGACTGCCCATTGTTACCTCCTGACAGAAAGCGATGGAACGGAGTCAGCCACCCACACTCATTTGCACAACCCAAATGCAGCGCATTAAATTAATTCCAGAAGTCATTCTCTCTTTTCGTTGGTATATTTCATTGCCAGAGAGCCATATTTTTTCTCCATCATCTTTCTGACCTTTCCCTGTTTCCTTTTAGGAAACTGTACAAAGCAGAGAAGCTGCCATCCCACTCTTTTGAGATTGACTATGAAGATGTGGACAAGGATGAGGTCAGCAATGATGATCTTCTTCTCTGAAATGCTTTTGAGAGTGAATCCATTACATACTGGTTACATCCCGAGGCTCGTGTTTAAATTAGTTTATTGCAGCCTAAAAGCTGTTAAAATGGACTTTGCAAGATTAGTTATTATTACAGGTCAGTGGGAAGCTGTTATGAGCATAACTGGATGGATTCAAGGAGTCTAGAAATTCTCCTTTCCTGTATCGATCATCTGCTCCCTTGTATCAGAGGAACGAATGGACAGCTAATGCATCTTTAACTGATCCCAGTCGTTGTTTTGCTTTTGCAGGATACCACCTCTTTGTCGTCATCCAAAGGAGGAGGGGGCGGAGGAGGTGGTGGTGGGGGAGGCGGAGGGATTGGTGTGTTTCGTTCGGGTTGGCTTTATAAAGGGAACTTTAACAGCACCGTCAACAATAGCATCACTGTTCGGGTGAGGAAGTGTCTGATGTTATCTGTTTTCATGCCCACATGCATTTTTTTTCCGTCGGGCTTTTTTCACTTTTTTTTTCCATCCAAAATGGTTTTACATTATTTTCTAAATTGTTACAGTCTGTTAGAAATTAAACTGGGACTTTAATTGGTGATATATTTTTCCAACACGATGAGAAAATATCGATATTTTCCCATCGTTAAAGTTCTTATTCATTTACTTCAGCTAGGGAAATGAATTTTAATCATATTTCTGTCTTGATAGTCATTCAAGAGGAGGTATTTCCAGCTCACCCAGTTAACAGATAACTCCTACATCATGAATTTCTACAAAGATGAAAAGATCTCAAAGGAACCAAAAGGGTGCATCTTCCTCGACTCATGCACGGGTGTGGTACAGGTAGGCTTTAGTGCATTCTACATGTACATGCACTCTACCACAGAAGAAAAAAGGCAGCAAGAACATAGATTAAAAGCATACACACTCTATTAGGTTATAGACTGATTTATGGGTATTTCCAGACATAAAGCTGCACCATGACACAACCTGCCATGATCACAGTTTTTCTTTTTTGGTGAATTAAAATCTCCTTTACGTATTACGCAGAAGCTTAGAGCCAGACTTCCTCACACTTCAGGAGGTGTTAATTCTAAGGGATGAAACATCTGAATAATCTATTTTAATTATTTCTGTTATGAAAAGTATGAATATGTTTTTAGACTTAAAAGTCATAACATGAACATGCTAGCAAATAATGCCAGTAGATTTTTTAAGAACTTGTGCATTTCATAATGATGAAATAATTATTTAAATATATATAATTAAATATTCCAAACTTACAGTCAGGTTGTGTTGTGCATAAATTGCGAGCACCAGAACAAGGATTGTTACCCGTGCAGACATGCAGTAACAAAACGCATGCTGCAGTCCAGAGATGATCTACAGACATGCCCTGCAACACTTGTATTGTCGGTTAAACTCAGTTTATTATTACAAATTATTTCATATTTCCATGTATGTATCCATTGGCTGTTAGTGCAGCTGACAAAGCAATCCAGGTAATGTTTAAAACATGACATGAAATGGTGGTGGGCCCTAAGCAATCACGCTCCTAACTTTCACAACTTCAGGTCTTAAAACAATCAAAAAAGGTGAATTAAAACAATACAATTTTTATAGCCTGTAAACATGTTTAAAGCTGCTGTAAAGCAGGGTATTTTAACATTTTTAACTAATCTCTCTGGGGACTGACTTGTTTTTGGAACCAGCGTCAAGTTAGTCCAAGAAATTTAGTTTTAGAGCTTCTACAGGGTGGGCCATTTATATGGATACACCGTAATAACATGGGAATGGTTGGTGATATTAAAGTCCTGTTTGTGGCACATTAGTATATGTGAGGGGGCAAACTCCTCAAGATGGGTGGTGACCATGGTGGCCATTTAGAAGTCAGCCATCTTGGATACAACTTTTGTTTTTTCAATAGGAAGAGGGCCATGTGACACATCAAACTTATTGGTAATGTCACAAGAAAAACAATGGTGTGCTTGGTTTCAACGTAACTTTATTCTTTCATGAGTTATTTACAAGTTTCTGACCACTTATAAAATGTGTTCAATGTGCTGCCCATTGTGTTGGATTGTCAATGCA
>VUQG01011991.1:0-16511 GCA_015106755.1 Etia nguti
CCACATTTTGGCAAATCCAACACTGAACCAGTTTCACGAAACTTAGCAAGCAGTTTGCTAACTGTAGCATGGGAGATGGGTGGTCTCTTAGGGTGTCTTGCATTGAAATCTGCTGCAATGACCCGGTTACTGCGTTCACCAGATATCAACACAATTTCGATCTGCTCCTCACGTGTTAACCTCTTCGACATGTCAATGGCTGTGAACAAAGAGAAACTTGTAAATAACTCATGAAAGAATAAAGTTACATTGAAACCAAGCACACCATTGTTTTTCTTGTGACATTACCAATAAGTTTGATGTGTCACATGGCCCTCTTCCTATTGAAAAAACAAAAGTTGTATCCAAGATGGCCGACTTCTAAATGGCCACCATGGTCACCACCCATCTTGAGGAGTTTGCCCCCTCACATATACTAATGTGCCACAAACAGGACTTTAATATCACCAACCATTCCCATGTTATTACGGTGTATCCATATAAATGGCCCGCCCTGTAGAAACATTAGCTGGAAATTGTCTTTCAAGATAGCAATTAAAAATAAGTATGCAAATATGGTCGGAATTTATAACTACAGGAAGACTTTTTGGTAAAAAGTTATACGACCTTGTGAAAGTTTTCATTTAATTAAAAAAAACAAAACAGTATGGAGTACAAAATGCAACGTTTGGACGTTGAGGCAGAAGCAGAAAGCCATATAACACTGAAATACAAATTTCTACTAAGAAATGCATCAAAACTACCGGTAATAGGTTTTGGGAGGGGGAGGAGTGGTGTTTCCCCATGCTCCATCTCTGCACACGCCCATAATCCTTTACAAAATTGTAAGAAAATGATTATGTTTATTGATTATTACTTTCTTAGGTTTTGTGGTAAACTGAGGGACTCCTCACCGAATCCCAAAAATAGATCCACACTGCGCCCTCACTGAGTTCCAAGTGCAGTAATGTCATTGTATGCTGCAGGCTTCTCTTCGCTTTATGATTTATTAGGTGTAATCAAATTTTGCGCTCCTCCGCACTCTTCGGTCAGCTCACTCCCGGCCATTGATTTTTCCTTTTCTTTCTTTATTTTCCTTTTTTCCCTCTCTATCCGGAGAGACACGTCATGTAGTGAGCTCACATTACCGTTTCGTGTGGTATTTAAAGAGTGCGTCCTCATTGCTTGGCAGAGCGGAGAACCTACTGACATCCGAGCCGGGAGCGTGCGTGTGTGTACCGGCCTGCAATTGAAGCACTCCGCCGTCCGGAGGTCTAAGGTGGGCGGAGACTTGAGATCGAGGTCCTCCTGTGTGCAGATAGAGACACACCGTACATTTGTGAGACGGCACCCGCACACCCGTCCGAGGAGGAAACATCATGGCAACGACTACTTGCACACGTTTTACAGACGAATACCAGCTGTACGAGGAGCTTGGCAAGTAAGCCGCTGTTATATTAATTATCCAGAGTCTCCTGCATGCAGTCTGACCCCGTCCTGTAACCGTACGGAGCATGAGGAATCAAGGTCTGCACATCTGCGGTGATGATTGCAGATGATTCCAAAACAAAGCGCACGCTGGTCTGGAGCAACTAAAATTAGCTCTAAACCTAAATCATCAGTGCAGGGCGTATTTTTTTGGACTTCTTGAAATGCATGAGCCAACCAGTGATGGTCTTTAAGATTGTCAGATTCTTTGTGAAGAAGAATACTTTAGGGCAACCCCCCAGGCTAATTAGGGACAAAGCGGTCTAATATGAGGGACAGGTTGATGTGTTGGAATCATCATCAGCTGACTTTAATCACAGTGGCACAAAGCTCAAAAGAGAAGTCAAAGACTAATACTGCTACTGCCCTTGATCTACTGCAAATCTAATGATGTGTGTCTTGTGATTAATAAGGAAAAAAGATGAGGGAGTGAGGATGTGTGGCCCCTAATAGGATGCAGACAAATTGAAACTGAAGAGGCTATGGGTGCCCCAGTGGGTAGAGGCAAAGTGGACTCAATGTCTCTGTCAGGTTGTGCGTGGGTAGAAAGGATCTCTCTGCAATGTTTGCCTCACAGGAACATTTATTCAACAGCCAGGCATGGAGCGGGAAAAAAGCTTATTGTGATTGCTTTGGTTGGTTTCAGTATGAGCATTTTATGTTTATTTTAAGTTCAGTTGCTTTTTTGTCATCTTTTGTGTGTGTGTGTGTGTGTGTGTGTGTGTGCGTGTGTATGTGCGCGTGTGTGAAGTGATAAATTAAAGACAATAGTCACACCAGCAGCGGCTGCCCTTGCTGATAACAGAGACTTTATTTTGCTCGTGTTGTCATGTCTGCTGTGTCCCAGGTTTACGAATTTGGTTTTGAATGTGTGATGCAGATGTAAAGACAAGATTTGCTGATAAGCATTCCCTGACCAAGTGACCTTGGTCACCCAACCAACCCCAACTCTGTTCCAATTGAAGGTACTGCATTGACTAGTCAATGACCAGACAAATATGTATTCAGAGTAAAAGTATTGAGTGCAGTCAGTGACATATGGTAATACAAGGCTTATTTCTATGTAGCATATTGGATTAAAGCTAACAATTGATTTGATTTTCAGTGCTAATTATTTTTTTAGTTAAGTACAGTTCTGATGTACTTTGACTTTCTAATTTCAGAGTTAAGAGAAAAGTACTTAAATATTATCCAGCATTTCTTTTGAAGCCTTTAACAACTATCAAATATAATCATGGCTAAAATGGGATTTGGGAGGTGGGGTAACCCTAAATTCAGGTGTAGATCACTCCACATCTGTAGTGCTGGCTAAATGCTGAAGTACTGCAAACACAACTGTATATCTTAACCATGATCACATCACAGGGATGAGACGGATGTGTACAGGCATGTGGTGACTTAATTGTCTCTGTGGGGTCAGCTAAAAAGACAACCAGACTGAAAATTGAAACCCCTTCATAATATGTTGTATTTAACTGTGAATCAGATAATTGTTTAATAAGTGAAAGTACCAGAATGCCATTCTGGATCATTCTGGCACACTTGAACCCTTGGATATAATGCATTATTATGCTGTAATTAAAACCCACCAATGTTAGGACTATACGGTACAGTCACAAGTCACCTTTATATTTTGCTTGAAAGGAGCCAGCCTCGGAAGCACTAGTTCTCTACATATTCTGAAGCTCTTTCAGACTTTTTCTTTTGTAAATTGGCTGTTTTTTTTACCCAATTTTAGTCCAGTCTTTGTACCTGATCTTTTTCAGAGAAATGTTCTTTTGTTTGTGAAACCACTTAAAACTGATTTATGAATTCAAGTATTAAAAAGGCAGACAGGATTAACCAGTGTTGCATCTACACATAACAGAAACTTAAACAAAGAACCAATTTTAAATTGTATCTTTAGGCATTTTATTGTTGGGAGCCTGTTGGGGTGGCTGTAGCTCAGGCGGTAGAGCAGGTCATCTACTGATGGGAAGGTTGGTGGTTCGATTCCTGGCTTCCCCAGTCTGCATGCCAAATATCCTTGGGCAAGATACTAACCCCAAATTGCTCTCCGATGCATCCATCGGAGTATGAATGTGTGTGAATGTACATTAGTTTGCACTTGAGTTTAGAAGTGCTTGTATGAGTGGGTGTGAATGGGTGAATGCACAAGTTGTGTAAAGCGCTTTGAGTGCTCAGAAGAGTAGAAAAGCGCTATATAAGAACCAGTCCATTTACCATGTTGCAAAAGCATATCATTTGTTCAAGTTTCTTTAGTTGAGTCTATGAAAAATATCACAGTATGACAGGCTGAGTAGGTATGGAGCAAAAAAAGTGGCAGGCCTAAAAACACTACCTACAGCAGATGAACAGTGTCTGAAAATCATGTCCTTAAGAAATACAAAATCCAGCAATGACACATCACACAGCTGTTACAGATTTGCCAGCTGCACATCCATGATGCGAATCTCCCATTTCACCACTTCCCAAAAGTGCTGTACTGGCTTAAAATCCTTCTCCTCACGTATGAGGTCTTGAATAATCAGGCTCCATCTTATCCCAGTATAGCACTTCCCCCCAAGACTGCGGGCTTACACATGATTCCCAGGGTATTTAAAAGTAGAATGAGAGGCTTTGAGCTTTTAGGCCCCTCTTTTGTGGAACCAGTTCCCAGTTTGGATTTGGGAGACAGTTTTAAGATTAGGCCTAAGATTAGTTTTAAGATTAGGGTCACCTGATCTAGTCCTGAATAGGACTAGATCAGGTGACCATGAATCCTCCCATAGTTATGCTGGAATAGGTCTAGGCTGCTGGACTCTTCCCATGATGCGCTGAGGGTTTCTTGTTCACTCACTTTTTTCATTCACTGTGTGTTTACACACCACTCTGCATTTAATCCTTAGTTATTATTAATCTCTGCCTCTCTTTCACAGAGTGTTTTTTGTCGTGTCTTTCCCCCATCATTCCCAACCAGTCACAGCAGATGGCTGCCCCTCCCTGAGCCTGGTTCTGCTGGAGGTTTCTTCATGTTAAAAGGAAGTTTTTCTTTCCCACTGTCACCAGTTGTTTGCTTAAAGGGGGTCATCTGATTATTGAGGTTTTCCCTGTATTAGTGTAGGGTCTTTACCTCACATTATAAAGCGCCTTGAGATGAGTGCTGCTGCGATTTGGTGGTATATAAATAAAACTGAGTTGAATTGAAAAAAGTGGTTCAGTAATACATTAATGCTTTGATAGTGTAAGAATTTTTTTTAGCACTAATTAAATGTTATTTTTGTATTTTTTATTTTTACTTTACTTAAATGTTTACTTAAATTCATCTGATACATACAGTCTGTGATGTCATGTTTAACATTAATTGTCAGGTCATTGTGATGCCCCTAATGTATACACAGTAGTTCAAAATTCCAAGCCAGTAACATTTACAGCACCATGTTTCTCAATGACTATCAAGTTCTTCTGCTGAAAAGCTGGTTTTGTTCTATGCCAAATGTATCAACTCAACAGGAGAGACTATGAATGGCTAATTTTGCATATTTGTAGATTACAAGATGCCAATAATTTTTAGAGCTGCATTTATTGGAAATGGACTTTAGTTTCGGCAAATTAGCAGCTTGCTTCATGTGTAAACAAACTGTAGACTCCAGTATCCAAACATTGTAGAAATCAGCATTATTAATGACCAAAATTTTTAACCCCGTGTCACATTCTTGATTACCACACGGAAATTCCAGGAAGATTGCCATGATGTTATTATTGTATGAGGCAATAGACTTACTACTAAAAGTTTTCTATCTGGCTATATTGCATCCATTTTTATTATATGACAAAAGGGAAAAGATAGCACATTAGGTAAGAGGCCTTACACTCTGAGATAAATTAATCCAGGTTTTGGACCCAGATCCGGCACTCCAGCTGATTCCCACCTGCCCTGCAGATAACCTGTCATGTTTAAGCTCTGCTGCCTTTTCCCCCAACCGGCGGGATGTCAGCAAGTGTCATGCTTAGTCACCCTGTCTCCCCATAATATATTCATGTTGGAGAGCTTGTGAGAGGCATGGGCTCTGAGGGGAGTGTGAGTGTTTCATTGCATAACAATACTGAGGTGAGATAAAATTAGCTCTGAGAAATGACAGAGGAGGTTATTTCTGTTGGTCTCTATTGAGTTTGATGAGCAAATGTGGCCCCAAAAACTCCAAAGTGCACACAGTTAGGGTACTTCAAATTGATGGCTTTTCTTTCCTGTTTGATGCCACTGAAATCACTGAATTTATTCAAGTTGTAGAGGAAAAACGACTGTACATAATAATGGAAACAAACCCCGAAGTTATTGTGTATAAATGCTGTGACCACGGCATACAGTGTTGTTGCTTCCATTTGGGAATATGTCTAGATTCTCAATTGTGTAGATCATGTTCATCCTAAGAGCTTCACTAAACAGTGTTTTACCTCTAAAACAGTGGGTAGTACGGTTAGTAGCTCTGTGGGTGAGCAGACAACCATATGCTAGATGGTCAGAGAACAGTGGCCGGGGTTCGAGTCTGACCTGTGGCCGTTTGCACTTTGTCACTGCTTTCCTGTCAATCATCATAGCTCTCCCATCAAATAAAGGCTAATATATTCTTTAAAAACAAAGGGTTGACTTATGAGAGGCTAAAACTTCAAGAACAATGAGAAGTCCATTTGTCTTCATTATACATAATTTCCTTAGGGATTAATAAAGCATTCTGCTGATGATTCTGATCATAAGCCCTTTGGAACATTTTTTGGGAGAACACTACAAGCACCCCCTGTTCTTAGATAGTTAGCCTTTAGTCCTGGTCATTTCATCAAATGATTGAGATACTTTGAAATATCTCATTGGCCGCTGCCATTCACAGCATTGATGCAAAAAGGTACATCACAATTAAAATTATTCAGTTCATTTCAGGTTTATTTATATAGTGCCAAATCACAACAGTTACCTCAATGTGCCTTATACTTAAAAAAAAAAATCAAAAACCCTACAGTATTCTGGAAGAAACCCCAACAATCAAAATACCTCTTATCAACAAGCATTCTCTAATGGTCAGAAGGAACACCTACCTTTTAATAGGAAGGAATCTTCAACACAACCAGGTTCAGGGAGGATCAGCCGTCTGCTGTGACTGGTTGGAGGGTGAAGGGAAAGAGAAAAGAAAAAGGAACGCGTAGGCAGAGCGGATAAAACACAGCCTAAGGGAGAAAGAAGAGAAATAGAAGAAGTGCCTGCTATATTGCTGTGTATCACCTGCAGCAATATGACTCTATAGCAGCATAATTAAGGGATAGTTCAGGGTCTCCTGATCAAGTCCAGCTCTGTTAAAAATTTTAAAAGATCTTTTTTGATATTTGATTTGTTGATCTAGCTAGCCAGCTAGCTAACTAATAATTCTACAATATTGGAGCCTTTACTTTCTAAGAGTTGTTGAGGCTAGGTTAAGAAGAGAGAGGTGACAATGAATGAGTAGCAGTATGCCTGTGGTACTGAATGAAGAAGTCTGAAGTGACAGACAAGTGTGTGAGGACGGTGTAAGACATGTATGAGGACAGTGAGACAGTACTGAGGTATGTGGTAGGAGTGAGAGATGGAATCAAGCTAACCATAACCCTAAGCCGATTGACAGATGAGGTTAGGCAGAAGCATCTTTGGAATATGATGTTTGCTGATGACAGTGTGATTGATAGGGAGAGGGAAGTAGGTGGAAAAGAGCATGGAGAGGTGGAGATATGCACTGGAGAGAAGAGGAATGAAAGTCAGTAGAATCAAGAAGGAATACAGGTGACAGGTGTAACAGTGAAGATGAAGACATAGAGATAGTGAATGTAGATGGAATGAAGAGGACCACAGAGAATTATGAATGTAGTGAAGGAAGACATCTAGAAGTTAGGTGTGACAGTAGAGAATACAAGGATGAGTGGATGATGGTGGCAAATGATCTGCTGTGGTGACCATTAAAGGGAGTAACCAAAAGAAGAAGAAGAACACCTTTTGAGTATTGGTGTTGGAGTAGCACCAATACTGAAAAAGAAGCCTGTCGATCCTGAACATAATGGTATTTCATGCCAGTGTCATTGTAGTAGACCACATTAGAACTTGCCTTAATCAGTCAGGCTATTCTAAGCCTAGGCTTAATTTCCACTCTGGATTTTATGTGATCTGATGATAGAATGTATACAGTATTAAAAACGGACATGTCTTCTGGGTCTGAAAAGTGAAGCCGGTGTGAAAATGTCATAAATCTCCATTGTTTCTAATGGCCAGCAGGGAAAGAGGCTCCTCTGTTTGCAAAAATAACCTATGTTGTATAGAAGTCTATAAGAAAACTGCTTACCATATTTAGGCACTCACTAAACACTTACCTGATGAGTTTATGGTGTCAGTCACTATAAGTTAAAAAAATTATACAGCACTGTGCTCATATTGTAATTTATGCTCCTGTTTAGCAAATAAAGCAGTAAATGAGAGTATACTTCAGGGAGGGCCTATGTTATTATCCACAGTGGCTACTAAATAATAGTACTGTGTCCCTTGGTTCCGCAGTCAGATTAATTACCTGCTAATTGTGGAAAAATCTTAAGTAATATAAATTTGAAGCATTTGATTGGGTAAGAGAGGAACTAATCCAGTATAATTAAGAGAAAACGTGAAATATACTAAACTGCCTGTGTGAGCAGATAGTGCTGTTTTTAATTATTTGTGGTTGACCATTGACCAGGACACTCAACAAAATGTGATCAAAATTTGAGGCCTAAAGAAAATTTAGGCTTGTGATTTTAATTTATTCTCTTCCCAATATAATCTCGGTTTGTTTTTGGAAAAGAATAGATAAACAAATAGAGCTGCAACAAAGACTACATTGTACAGAGTTTGATTATATAACTAGCTTCACTCTATCTAACAGATTAATTCCTTGTCTTAAAAATGTGCATAAACTAATCTCACATCAAATTGAAATTAGTAATTACAAGTGAGGTACTACTGCAGGAAAAGGCATTTTTGCACTGTTTCTCTTGGACACAGTGTTTATTTCTCAATTGATGTTTTTATGTGGCTGTGGTTGGATTTAGGAATAGGTTAGGTAATAGTGAGGGCTCACTGAGATACATGGTTATGTTGGGGTGAGGTTAAGCACCTTAGAAAATGATTGTCTGGAAGAAGAGAAGAGACAAGTGGAAAGACAATCTGACACAACACCACATTTGTGTGGTTATCGGCTACTGCAGAATAGATTCTAGCATCAGTTGTGGCATTTTTATTTATTTATTTATTTTGGACAGGGTCAGCAAAGTCATGGGGTGGTTTGTATGCTTGCCTAACAGCAAGAAGGTCCAGGGTTCAAATCTACCACCGTGCTGAGGCCTTTCTGTAAGTTTGCACGTTCTTCCTGTGTCTGCATGGGTTTTCTCCTGGTTTCCTCATGCAGTACAAAGACATGGCGTCAGGTTAACACAGCTGTCATTGATTTTCTACCTTTCTGCTTCAGTACCTAAAACCTTTGAATAATACCCTGTATTAGATTAAACAGAAAAGAGTCCAGAATGACAGTGAGGTCAGTTGGACATGATGATGTCCCTATTGATGCTGACCAAGCTTATGAAGCAGCCTCTCACCCCACTGTCTCCTGTCTCTTTTTTTTCCCCAGGGGGGCCTTTTCAGTGGTGCGTCGCTGTGTCAAACTTTGTACAGGCCAAGAGTATGCAGCCAAAATCATCAACACCAAAAAGCTCTCAGCCAGAGGTGAGAGTGAAAAACAAAGCTATCAAATACTCTGTGCATTTTCAGGAATTTGGAGAAGCAGAGGCATCATTTCATCATCATGTGTATGTCCCAGATTTGAAAGGCTCACATTAGCATATTTAAGCGCTTGTTTGATTCCAGAGTGTGAAGCCTTCACGTCTGTTTCTCAGAGAGAGGCAGATGATAGGCTCAGTCATAATCCACAGCACGAGAACTAATCTGTGCTTTGAAAATCGAGCATTTCCCCAAAAAATACTTACAAGGAGAGTCCAACTATGAGACAGCAGCATTATGTTTTCTTTTACTTCTCCCCATATAACACTAACAAAAAAAGAAAGACAATACAAAACACCTCTGAAAGCAGCTAAAAATACAGTGGTGTTATTGCTGTGCCGAAATTAGCTCATAGGTGGGACTGTGGGAGTGTCAGCCTCACACAACCTTTATTAAAAATACAACCACTTCTGTCTCAGGTTCAGGAATATTTCCACTGAAATTGTTTGTTCCTCTGTGCGCAGAACTGGTACAGATGCTTGTGTCTGAACTGTAGGGCAACACTAACTGCCTGCAGCACAGAGACTCAGTTGGATTTCTTACACTAACTTCCAAGCAAAACATTCAACTGAGCCAAAGCTCTTCTTGTTTCCTCTCTACTTTCCTTGGTTCCTTTTTTTACCTTTTGGTCATTTCCTTACCTGTTTTTTTCCTTCTATTTTATCCCTTGTTATGCCTGTCTTGTTTTTTCTCTTGTCTACCTATTTCTATTTTCTATTCTTTCTTTTTGTGCAGTGTCATTCCTGATATATTTCTCCTTTATTTCTTTTTCCTCTGATGTTGTTTTTTCTGCTTTTGCTGCTGGTTCTTCCTTCTTTTCTGTCTTCTTCTCTCTTCACCATTCCTCTTCCTTTCCCTTTTTCCTCTCTTTTTTCCTCTCTTGTATCTTCTGTCTTTTCTGTCCCCGTTTTTTCCTCTCCTTTACGCTGATGTTTTCTACACTTCTGTAATTGTTTAACTCCTCTTTTCTCTCGTTTCCCCTTCTATCACTTCTCTTGTTTTACGTCTTGCTTTTTCTCGTCATATCACATCCTCTCCTGTTGTTTTTGATATCGTTTTCTTTTTCTGCCTTGTTATTTGTCCTCTCCTTTCCTATTTTCTCCCTGTTTTCTTTTTGTTTTTTATTCCATGTTTCCTCTCTTCTGGTTTTTTCCCCTCCTTTTCTTTCTTGTTTGCTTACCTCCTTGTTTTCTCACCCCATTCTGTTCCCTATTTTTCATTTCTCTTCAACTCCTTTTATTTACTTTTCTTATTTCATTTATTGTCATATCATCCCTTTTTTTCTCCTGTTTCATCTCCTTGCCATTCGTTTAGACCACACTGACGTTTTCTTCCTTTGCTTGTTTTGTCTTAAACTAACATAGCATTACTTCCTTGTAGACCATCAGAAACTGGAGCGGGAAGCTAGGATCTGCAGATTGCTAAAGCATCCCAACATTGGTGAGACTTTTTTTCAGATTTCTGTTTACTGCATTTTTAAAGATAAAGATATGAACAAACAAAATGCATCAATCCAAACAACCAATCCCACAGAGATGCTGCTAAACTTGTAGAAAAGGTAAAAGAGGTTGTGACATAAGTAACACAATGGGACAATATCCTGCATTTGCACAGTGATTCAATTTAAATAGAAAAATACAACAATTAATGTATGAATCCAGTGCATGTACATGAGATTCTGATTTTTAAATGTTACCTCTTTGAACACAAGGTTCGGCTTTTTTAATACAACTAAATCACAACAGCACAAAGGCATTAAAACTAATTTAATATAAGTAGTCCCAGAAGGCAACTGTAAAACACAATTTCTAAGAGGCTAGATATTTTCATTCTCATCTGCAATGCAAAGAAGCTAACATAAGAAAATATTTGCTGATTCTAGCTTTTGATATTTAAGGACTTGACACTTTTCTTTGATTTAGTGCATGATAATATGAATTATATACTACAGCTTATTTGTAAGTTCAATAAAGAGAGATCACTTGTGAACATGATTTATTGAGATAGAGAAATGACTAAGATGACCCATCATGGCAGAACGGAATCGCAGTGGTGATAGGATTTAGGATAGGACCCCTCAGAGTCTAGATTCTGGTGGTGGTGAAGATGAATCCCAAAAGTTGATTCTGTTAATCTGGACGTAGCGTTTTCAATGGGAGAAACGTTTTGTCACTACTCCAAGAGACTTCTTCAGTCTCAGCTGACTTGCAGGTTTCCCCAACCTTATAAACAGTACATTGCACAATAACTGAAACCAGCCTAGTGAATGAACAATGGGCTGTGAGGTCAGTTCCTTGATAATTAATATGCAAATTCTCATGAGAATTTAAGGTTGGGGAAACCTGCAGTCAGCTGAGACTGAAGAAGTCACTTGGATGAGTAATGAAACGTTTCTCCCATTGAAAACACTATGTCTAGATGAACAGAATCAACCTTTTGGGAGAACTCTGGCTGAGGTGGAGTTGGGGAGGAGGTGGGTTGCACTAAAGAGAGTCTGAAAGGGGGAATGACAAAGGGCACAGATTCATGCGCAGCAGCGGCTGATTGGCTCAAAGAGGGCAGGTCATAAGATAATTGGGCAAGAGTGAGAGTCTGAATAATAGAATGACAAGAGAATACAGAAATTTAAAATACACAGAATTAAGCAGGCAAGAATATTATTGGACAGAGTAATGATGTCAGAATTGAGTTTAACAGTGTGGGGAAATGAGATGAGAGATTACAGATCTTCCTTACTGAATTTACGCATAAGCTTCATTGGAACTGAGCAATACTTATGAATTTAGTTTTACTTTTCTTATTTCTATTGTACAGTTGTCTATTTTGTATATGTATCTAACAACATCATGTTAGTAGGCGTGATGAGGCTTAATCAGAATGTGTTAATGTAAGCCCTTTGCATTAGCAAGCTTACTGAGTTAGCAAAACTATTGCATTACGTATACAGTCATTCTAAGTTGTTCTTTGTTAATATTTATTGTTCAAAATCTGTGACCCTGAGTGAAGTGAGTTGTGGGGTTGATGACTATCCTCAGAAAAATCAGAAGAGTGCACAATGATCCTCTTAGCAATACACAAAGAAAGACCTGCAACGTGAATTTCAAAGTCTTGGCACTGAAGTTTTGCAAGACAAACTGTAATGCTGTGTATGTTTCTAAAAATTAAAAGACAAACCCTACAGAGGGATGCTGACATAAAATGGGGCATTTTTAACTCATTAAGTTATATTAAACCAATCCTTTGATAGAGTTGAACTAAAAATATATCAACTCTCTTTCATGTATCTCAGATTTTTATTTAGAATATTTAAACACTGAAAAAATTTCACTTTTAAATCTGTCAGCTTAAGAGTTTGATTGATAAGCCATCATAAAAGGGAAACAGGCTTCAGTGAATTGCATAATGGAGAAATTGTCAATAATGAATGCATGAAAGACCCCAATGTTTAACAGTTTATATTTAAATATAACTTGCACAGACTTCTGGTTGGGATCTCATTTCTGTACACTGGCTCTACAGACAATAATTGTGAATTTACCTTCACAAACAATAAAGCAGGGTGTGCTTTAGAGTGTGGTTGCCTTGTGATTGACAAGATGCTGCCATATGGCCTTAACACTAAGAAAGAGAAATGATACATTATGTGAAAGATAAGCCTATAACACTCCAAAAGACACTGAATCTGCTGCTTATTTTATATAAGTCTAAACTAACAGCCTAATTCATATCTAAGTGAATAAACAATGTCCTTTGCTACCCAGAGTAGCACTACTGTTGACTGATCAGCTGTTTAGCAATATGAAATATCAGTTTTTGTGGAAAAATATTCATCAGTTAAAAAATAGAAATATAAAAAGCTAAAGCAATATCTATTGTTTGTTCTTACCAGTATGTCTTAAATATATGGTTTCATTTGGTTTATAATTGTGCCGAAAGGCCTTAATAAATGTGCATTATAGCAGCCTGTATAATAAAAATGTCCTAAAACACACCTAATTAGTCTGATATCCCTCTTGCAGTTCGTCTTCATGACAGTATCTCTGAGGAAGGCTTCCACTATCTCCTCTTTGACCTGTGAGTTGCTTCCTTTCTTTTTTACTTCTCCTGTTTTCCTCCTTCCATCCTCTGCTTCTTTTTTTCCCTTCTCCCCTCCCTTCTCCTCTGCCTCCTCTTTCCTCTCCAATGATGCTTCATTTTCCGCTCCCTTCCTTCTGTCCTTATGGCATCTGTCTTCTCAGTGATGCCACTGCTTTACATGATTTTTTTCTTTGTACCTGCATATCTTCATTCCTTCTTCTCTTCTTCTTTTTTCTCTTCTGTCTCCATCCCCCTTCTTGGTTCCAAGGCAGTTCCCCCATTACATAACAGCACCCCCACCCCCTTCCCTGCGGCTCCCACTTTAGTGCGCACACACAGATAGATCTACACTCCCCCGCACTGGAGACAGTCTCCATGGCAACACAGTCAGAGTGAATCCTGCAACCGGGGTTTCCCCCTAATGAGGACATCCCCATCCTGCGTGTGTGTGTGTGTGTGTGTGTACGTACATTTGTGCTGTCTGAGTAAAGAATAAAAACTTATATAATTTGCCATTTTAACCTCCATCTTTCTATTTCTCAGAGTGACAGGAGGGGAGCTGTTTGAGGATATTGTGGCTCGAGAGTACTACAGTGAAGCAGATGCAAGGTAAACCCCTGGTGAATATTTTCTTTGACCCCCTTTTTCTTCATCCTTTGCCTATGTCAGTCCTCCAGCCTCTGCAGTTCTCCAGCAGCAACTTGGAGAGTTGTGTTCCTCTCATTAGCACGCAGATAATTTTTACACATTGTTTTTTCTTTTTCTTTTTTTTTTTTGGCAGAACAGGCTGTGGCTCTGACGGATAATACCTCTGCGCAATTTTCTGTGCACTGAATTGCAAACTGAGGGCGAGGAGCTTTCTCCAGAGTCCAAATTTACAGACAGATTGAAACATACAAGAAAACTGTACAAAATGCACACATGCCCATGCCATAACCCCCTTAGGAGGTAGACTTAAATCAATTTGACTGTGGAGGAGGTTTGTGAAGGCGTGAGAGAGAAGAGAAGAATGGGACAGAAATGTTAAAGGGAGGATGGGAAGAGGTAGAATGAGAGATGCAGTAAACTGATTTTTTAAGCTATTTATTATCCTCCATAAACAGCTTTATCCCTCAATCCTCATCTTAACTCTGGCTTATTCATCTTATGCACCACCCGTTTTCCAATTCAGGAAAATGAGTAATCTTTTTCACATTCTGTTTGGACTGTTAGACTTCCAACATAAAATACGAAGTATTAGTCAACTACAGCATGAGAGCCATTAAGTTTTCAAGTGAAGCAGGTTTGTTTTGTGTCTATGCAGCAACAGTAAAACTGGAGTTTTGTATTATGTTGCCAAAAGCATATAATAATGTTTTATCTGTGGTAATTCCTCAAATTATAATTTAGTTCAAGTAATAAAGTACAAAATATAGTCATCAATCAAATCATGATGTTTATGCTGTCAGAAAATGAATTACCTTATTTCCAATGTATTTTATATATAAATAGTGCCAAATCACAAAAATGGTCGCCTCAAGGCACTTTATATTGTAAGGTAGACCCTACAATAATACATACAGAGAAAAACCCAACAATCATATGACCCCCTATGAGCAAGCACTTTAGTGACAATGGGAAGGAAGAACTCCCTTTTAACAGGAAGAAACCTCCAGCAGGGAGGGGCGGCCATCTGCCGCGACCGGTTGGGTGAGAGAAGGAAGACAGGGCAAAAGACATGCTGTGAAAGAGAGCCAGAGATTGATAACAAGAATGAGTCAATGCAGAGAGATCTATTAACACATAGTGAGTGAGAAAGGTGACTGTATCTTTAGAGATGCCTAACCTTTGAGTTCCGTTATGGAAATCTTTGCAAAGGGGGTCAAATACAGAGTACAACAGTCTCCATTGTATCTGACAAACAATAATTGCAAGTATAGAATTATTTATATATATATTTTTTATATTTTTTTATATTTTTATATTTTTTGTAATATATCTATTATTGCCAAAGCACTTTCTGGATGGATGCAAACTGCATTTCGTTGCCTTGTACTTGTGACATGTGCAATGACAATAAAGTTGAATTCTATTCTATTCTATTCTAGGAACATGTTATCTACCCGCTAAGGTCACAGTAAACAATCAGAACATTCCATATAAAGGATAACTTGTACAGACGATTACATGCTAAAACGGAGGATTATATAAAGACAAAACATAATACTAGGGAGTAGGGCTGGGCCATATCATACCGTTCATGGTAATACTGGTATAATCTTAGGCATTGATAAGAAAATGAAATATCACAATAGAATATGGGTGAAACGCGCATGCGCAGTGCATTTGTTTTCATACGCACATGGCAGAAAAAGCATGGCGGCGACGGAGAATGAGAAGGGCGAAAGGGGATCGTTGAATGGAACAGATGAACCTGAATTGGTTCGTAAAAATGGTGCCAACTTCAGTGGTGTGGAACTGGTTTGGTTTTCGTCCGTCAGATACCCACCAAAGCACAATTTTTGGTAGAACATGCAAGCGGGCCAAAAAACCTGGGGCTCCACGGCGTCAACACGTTAGCACCGTCCAGCCCCACGCACAGGGTGATCCGCGTCAACTCACTAACGGAGATATGCCGTGTTAACGTCATTTTAACGAGATTAACGCTGACAGCACTAGTTTTAATACGACTTTGGTAAGCTACGATTGTCGGAGCATTACGGCTACTGTAGTCAGGCGCCTCGCGGAGTAATACGTACTGTGCTTCAACATAACATTACCATATTGTGTGTGTATAACCTCTTTAAGTTTTGTGGATATTATACATGATTATGCTCAGGATATGTCGGCCCATTTCCACTGGAAATTGTCACAGTCTGGCAGAGGCAGACTGTATGTGTTTGCAAAAAAGGACTCAAGTGCAGACCAAAAACAGAACGTGACGTGGATTAACAGAAAACGAGCAGTTTATTAAGGCTGGCAAAAATGAATGCAAACAAAGGGCATGGGTGAAACTAAATAATAACCTAAACTGGGTGATCTAAAAATAAAACATGAAAACCTCAAACATGGTGAACTGACATGGATACCTGAAGATGCGATGTGGACAAGCAGACAACCTGACAAGGAATGACTGACAACACACTGACTAAATACACACAGGAGGCTAATGAGGGAAGTGGGAACACAT
>VUQG01011992.1:0-25746 GCA_015106755.1 Etia nguti
GCTTTTGGGTTTTTTGGGTTTTTTTTAAACCAATTCCTTCAGGTGGCCACAGGTGGATTTCACTCAGGTTCTAGAAACATTTCCAGGATTATTAAAGAAAAAGGGATGTATTTGATGACGGGGACACAAAAGCAAACAGTCTGAATAATTTTGTAAGTTACAGATTTCCGGTTTTTTTTTCTTCTTGTAATTCTGCTGCTTTCCAAACCTTCATCATTTCAGTTTAGTGTTTTATCTGTGCAACTTGAAACTTTGTTTTTCCTCACAGTGACCACAAACACAGCACATGACAGACAAGATCAGCACCTAGCTGCCAAACACGGTGGTGCTTATAACTGCTAGAAAGAGAGTTGTTTCTCTCAGATGTTTGGTTTCATGAAAAGAGATTTAGAAAAGAGTGATCAGAACTTGCATTTATTGGAATAAGCAACATAAATGGTGATCATGTAAACAAGCAATGGTTTAAAAAAGAAAAAGTAGTGTCCATAAAATGTTTTTCTTCACACGAACATGTTAAAGATGTTCTTGCAAAGTTGCAATTTCAACAGGTCAACTTGACCTGCAGGCGGAGCGCTCGGTTGTAGTCTCTCTTTTATGAATGCATGTTAAACACACAACAGCCATTAGGTGGAGCTCCTCACACATGTACAATTTGTATTAAGATCATGGGATTGTGAAGAGTCCACTTTTCTCTCTGCATGATTTTCACCTCAGTTACTTGGATGTTTCCTGTATTTTAACCTTTTGAATTCTATTCTTAATACCCAAATATGTAGTGGGCACTTTTTTTTTTATAAGTGATTGTGGGCATTTTGGGGGAGGTAGGCAGAATAACAGTACTTCATATCCCATCCATCAAACTGTCAACACCTGTAAGAATGTGGCCTTGGTTAAAATAGCTGCAGATAAATAGCAGCACACTCTCTTCAGTGAATCCCACAGAGTCTTTAAGGTGTTCACTGATTTCCCCCTGCTGCATAATTCTGGATATGCTACTACTTTTTATTTCTGTAGTTACATTGGTGTATTTAATTCCTTTTTCCATTTGTGTTGGTCCACTGCTACTCAGTCTTGTACAAGTTTTTCCATTTCTAAAAGTCAAAACATCAATGCTACTAAATAAAATCTAAATCCAAATACTTGTGCTCAATGCCTTTTGATTCTTGAGTTATAAGTCACAGTATCAAGGAGTATGACAGGAGTAAGATGTATATTTGGTGAATGTGAGATAATTTGAAGATTTTCAATTCATGGGGGGTTAAAAAAATAAAATAAAAATAAATATATAATATGTTACATGGGATGTTTTTACTTTGTTTGGTAGAATACATCTGTGCAGATGTAACAAGGTTAAATCAGTTATAATAACAATAAAGAAAATTTAATAAGCTGCATTTAGGGGTTGTTTATTTTTTTTTTATTTATTTTTTTTTTTTACAAGAAAAACAATCCTGTTGATGATGGAACGATCGTACTGTTCTGGATCTGCTCTGTCACATTTACCATTTGGTCACGCGTGTTGTGCTTCATTCATCTGCAGGTTAGATTATAGCAAAGCTGAGACAGCATGAGTAAGATGGGTCAAATGGTGTTATAAGGTTATTGAATATCATTTACATGTACATGTGTGTGTCTGTGTCCAGCTGTCCTTTAGTTCAGCCATAATCCATCCAACCATCAAACAGACTGACTTGTACTGATATGGATGGCCCTTTCTTTTTTTTTTTTTTTGAAGCTTCAAACACAGGCATACAGCTCATAATCCTCTTAAAAGACTGCCCCAATTGAGTAGAAAAGTAAGATTCGAATGCTGACATACTTGTGTCAGATCAATGTTACTAAAACGGAGAGAAGGTTACTTGAAAGAGACTTCCAAGAGCTGAGATCCTCTGTTACTGTGAGGATCAACCCTAAAAATACACCTCACCTAAGCTTCTTAAGGGGCGTGCGGTGGGAGTTAGTCTGTGACTGCCTGATGGACAACACACACAAACACATAAACACTCATGCTGACTCACAAAGTCGAGTTAATACCTGACATTCCACACAAGGGCTTCACATTTGCTTTATGGTTTCTAACCGGCAGTCGGTCTTCAGCCTGAACTGTTTGGCTGAAAGTCTCGACAACATGAGCGTCTCAAGCCTTCTCAACCTCAGCAACCTGGGCAAGATCTGCGGCTCCAGCCACAGCAACGACATGATAGTTCTGGACCGGGTGAAGAGGAAGAACTCTGTCAGGCGCATGTCAATAATTGAAGACGGTCAAATCGCAGAGGTTCTCTACCTGATTCCAAAGCAGTCCATAATGGAGCAGCTACCGTTCCTCAACCCTAACGACTACATTCTGTGTGAAAAGTTGGCAGGTATACCTGCAGAGCTGTCAGGTAATGACCCGTTACTTCATTAGGTGTTAGCTATTGGTCTTATCTTTTGAAAAATGAGCTGCTGCTTGATATTTCACTCAGGTTTATAAAGTGGTATAAAGTTTTCTCTAATCCACACTGGGTCAGATATATAGAAACAGACATAAACCCACAAACTAATATTTAGTTAAATGTCCCTTAGCAAGTTGTACCTTGGAGCAGATGCTTTTGGTATCTATCAACAAACTTCTGGCATAATTTTGGCTGAATATTTGACTGCTCTTCTTGGCAGAATAGGTAGAGTTATTTAAATTGGTTAGTTTCTTGGCACAGACCTGGCTTTTAAGCTTAGTTGAGGCAGGGATAGCACAGTAGGTAAAGTGTTGGCCCCGTGATCGGAAGGTCAGGGGTTCGATTCCCCTGAACGGCTACCCTGAGGTACCCCTGAGCAAGGTACCGTCCCTACACACTGCTCCCCGGGCGCCCAATGGCAGCCCACTACTTCACTGAGTGAATGGGTTAAATGCAGAGAGGAATTTCCCCACGGGGATCAATAAAGTATACATTATCATTATTATTATTATTAGTTCACAAATTGTCCATAGTGTTGAGATCTACATGTACTCGTGATGATTGTAGGCATCACAATTTCAGTCGACATAAGTCTGCATAACCCTTGCTGTGTACATCTTTCAGTAAGAGTTTGAGAAAGCTGAAGATGATTGAGCAGCATTGTGCTTTGATTGCTATATTTTTTGAGACAAAGAGCAATAACACACACGTATAAATATCAAGTCAGCTCGCCATTTTGCTTTGCTGTTGATCAACAAATTAACTAATTTATGATGTCAAAATTAAAGGTACATGATCAATTAGTGATAACAACATTATGAGAGGTATCCTAGCTTAACAAAAGCTAGGACATCAAACAAAAGTATGGCAATAACTGTTTAGGAATTACAGACATTTTCATTTCCATTCGTCCTCATTTTCAGAGAGACGCATTAAACTGTATGAGTGCAAAATCAACAACATGGCAGATTTTTATAAAAAAGGAATGTACCGGGCAGCTCAGCAACACAAAAAAGGTCTGAAACATCAGAGAAGACAGCTAAAGTGTAGAATGACAGAATTATTAGTTGGTTTTAAAAAAGGATAAACATCTGAAGGCCAGATTAGCCTTTGCCAGAAGACATCTAACAGACCTTGAACAGTTCTGGAAACAAGATCTGGGCATGTCTGTCTGCCATTGGAACCAGGTGATCAGTGTTTATCGATGATGTATCTGCTGACAGAAGAAGCAGGATAAATTCTGGACTATGCTCTCTGCTCAGTTTCAGACAAATGCTGCAAAATTATTTGGACGTTGCATCACAGTGCAAATGGATAATGAGGCATGGCTTTTTCAGCGAACCGCAGAAGCAAAACAAGAGTTTGGTGCCAAAAATTCACTTTTCTGAACATAAAAGCCAATTTAAAATAAACTATTAGCCAAACAGGCATGCCCCAGGAAGGTTCAGTCCCAGAATGAGCTGACAGTCCCAGCTGCTGCACCAGTGTGATTGCTTTTCTAAATTAATCATGTAATCCTGATATGTGATTTTCTCAATCGTTTATGTAATGCCGACATAGAAAAGTTTGTATGTTTTTCCCTCTGAAAGAAAACCCCAACACTAATACTTCAGAATAACACACAAGTGTATCAGCGTTACATTTCAGAGAAACAATTACATCATCGCAGTGCACTCACATTCACATACTCTCCCCCTCGGTATGGATGAGGTCATGGATCAGAAGCACAAGAGAATTTAATGGCAGTCCTGCTGTCCTCTTTCATTGACACACACCACACACACACAAACACACACCCCTGGCCTCTGTGTTGTGGAACCACCCCTTTCTCTTGGACCAGCAGTCCAGTTAGTGCCTCTCCTCACTCACGCCGTGAGCTCCAACACAGAAGAACAGAAACCATGAAACAGAAAGGTAGACATTTTCAAGTGTGTTTGTGTGTGTCTGTGTCTCCTTGTGCACATTTTTGGTTGTCTTTACATATTTATGGCTGTTTATGACTTGTTATTTTTGTCGAGTCAAAGTTGGATCCGGATGACGCTTTTGGTCCTGGTAGTAAAAATGAAAAATGTGACGTTTTTATTTCAGATAAATTTATTACTAAACACCTACATGTATGCCAGATTGTGCATATATAAAAGTGTATGGTGAAAAGTGCAAGTACAGCTGTTACAATAAATGTAGAACATGGTGCTGGGAAAGAACAGCATGTGATTTTAGAAATACCTCTGAATTAAGCAGCGATTAGCCCACTGTGCAACAACAAGGAGCACACAGATGTTCTGTGACTAAAATGTGGAGGTGACTCTTATCAGAGTGACAGTATTCTGTCTTGCACAGCAGTAACAAGAAACATCAATAAAGAATTTAAAGTCAATCATCTAAATGAACGGTTGTTCGGATAATATTCTCGCACATGGTGCAGTCTAATCTAGAAATTCCTGATGCTACTTTGCTCCTACTGAACCAGAAGTAATTTGAAGGGTTACACTGATTTTACATCTTAAGTTTAGTTATCAGTTAAGTAGGCATTAAATAGTGTTAGTAGTGTTTGAATCACAGCCTGAGTGCTTTAATAAAGTCTCTGAAAATCAAGTAGAGTTCTTTTAAATCTATCTGTCCAAGATAATGATGGCATCACCATACACTGCAAGACTTTAATTTGTAGTACATGACAATGTCTGTGAATATGAAAAAAAAACAAAAAACAACCCTTAAAAAGCCAAATTAGAAATGTAAATGTTCCCCGCATCAAGGTTTGATTTAGGTTTAATAATGTGTCACTTAAGTAGATCTCTGACCTAAGGCAAAAACAGATTTTGCAGAATTCTAATGAGCTTGAAAGTCATTGTCTGGTATGATCACCTTTATTATTTAGCACAGCCTGAACTCTCTTAAGCACGTTTTCTTGTAATTGCTTTAAGTAGTCTTCAGGAAAGCTTCTCCAGGCTGCTTGAAGAACATTCAAAGCTCTTCTTTGGATGTTGGCTGCTCTATTTTACTCCTCTTTCAAGACGATCTTACACTGCTTCAATAATGTTGAGGTCTGGGCTCTGGGGAGGGCACCGTGTGTTTTTCTATCCGAGTACTGTATACTTTTACTGTTGGCAGTTGTTTTGGGATCATTTTCATGCTGAAAAATGAGGCAGTTGCCACTCAGAGGTTTTCCAAATGATATTAGAAGGTGGATCAAAATCTGATGTTACTTTTCAGTATTCATAATTTCATCAATTTTCATAAGATCTCCACCACCACTGGTTTTACAGCTGTCTGGAGACACTCACTGTTGTACACTGTTGTATTATCAAAATTCTCTAATTTGGACCCATCACTGCACCAGAGCTGTTGTCTCAGATACTTTTTAGATAATGTTTTAGGCCTGTAACATCTTCTTTTGTCCTCCACTTATCCAGTTTCCTCATGTTTTTTTAAGGTCACATTGATATGCCAAATTTCCAGCTAGGGAACCACCTTAATGATATCCCCAAAAGTTGATTCTGTTCATCTGGACGTAACGTTTTCAGTGGGAGAAACATTTCGTCACTCATCCTTGTAAAGTAATGAGCGGTGATGAAATGAGAGGAAATGAGACCTTTGCACATGATTTATTATTGTGCAAATTATATGTTATTAAAAAACAAATTCAACGTCAGGCATTATTAAGGTTACTCGGATGAAGTCCAGAAGCTGATTAACAAATGTATTTGTTTGACAATAGAGTTCTAAGAACTGCTAAAGTTTAAATCTTCTGATGCCATTTTACTTCCCCCTATGAACATAAAAACTAAGCATACCAAAAATAGATGCTCCCATACTCCTCACACACACACACACACACACAGATACAGATTTTCATAGCTGGGCTGTGTGTGATTAGCTGTTCGGCTCGGGTTTCTCTCCATTTGCTGTCTTTCTAAATCTACCGTTTGCTAATACTTGACACATATCGCATATCAGCTTCAGATTCTGGTAGAGATCAAGAAAGTGTGGGAGGGTATTAAAAATCTTTCCATCTGAGGGTTTCAATCATTTTTTAGTTTTACCATTAAAACAAAACGACAATTAAAATGACACAATATGGTGTGTATACTTCATGTGCAGGATGACACCACACACCACATAGTAGAGTATAGTACAGCTAGGCCTGATTATATTTATCATCTAGTTTCCAGCAAAAACAAAACTTTAAAGTATTTCTGACCTCATTGCAAGTGAATTGCATGAATTCGTGCTGGCAGAACATCTCTGTCATTAACAAATGTCCGAGGCGCTCTAGGACAAAGACCTGTTTCAATAGTTGTTACAGTCCTATGCCCTAATTAATGGGCCACATTCCAACTAGGATCATCCCATCTGCTCTAACACTCTAGATGTTTATGTTCAGCTTTTATTCCATAGCGCTGGGATGATAGATTGTAGATTGATGGGCTTTTTAATAACTGCAGTGGTAAATAATGTACATTTAACCATGGTGTCTGTACAGTAAGCCTTTGAGATATGGTCCCTAAATGTCGCTTGTTGCCATAGTAAGAAATCTCTCCTGGTGCAGGGCAGATCGGGGCCACATACCAGCAGTGCTTGACTCACTTCAGTAATATTCACAAGCCCGTGTAAAAACATTTCACCTTCAAGTCTGCGCAAATCTTTCTGTTTGAATCAAAGAAGTTTAGACCTAGCTCATCAAATTTAGTGTGACTAATAGTATCTGAGACACATTTCCACTTAGTGAATTTAATAAGAGTATGTATGTATGTGCGTGTATTATGGAGCACTGTTGACGTTTTGGTTGCCAGCAGTATATGAAAAATGAAATTCATGTGTCTGTTTGTATGCTGGGTGTCCTCATACTGGATGACAGACTGCTCTCGACACAACACATTCTTTCCTCCCTCTCCTTAGATAATCACATTAAGGACGTTTAAAGTGGCTGTGATTAGATTGTACAGGCACGCTGGTGCTGCCATTCAAACATGAAAGATACAGAAAGAAAAACTATCTTAAGAGTTATGTCCTATTAAAATATAGGACAAAATTTTGCACAAGGGCCACTGCTCTTGTAGATTATACCTACTAAAAGTGTTGTAACATTAGATTTTTTACATTTCCATAGGGGAAAAAAAACAGTTTTGTGCTGTCGTCTGACTTTTGTGAGGTAATATCCACCTGCCCTACAGCCTGCATTCAAAGTCTGTGCATGTGTACGTGTAATTAAGCCAGAACATAGTGCACATGTACCCAGTTCTGAAAAAGTTGGAATGCTGTGTAAAATGTAAATAAAAACAGAATTCAATGATTCTGCAAGTCTCTTAAATCCATATTTTTTATTCATAATTGAACAAAGAAACATATTAAATGTTTAAACTGAGAAAATGTAAAAATATTAGCTGATGTTGAATTTAATGGCAGCAAAATATCTAAAACAAAAGTTGGGGCAGGGTCATGTTTTCCACTGTGTACCATCACTTCTCCTTTTAACAACAGTCGTAAAGATCTGGGAACTAAGGATGCCAGCTCCTGGACTCTTGGGAGAGGAATGTTGCCCCATTCTTGTCCGATATAGGATTCTAGATGCTCAACAGTGCTGGGTCTTCTTTATTGTATTTTTTGTTCCATGAGGTGCCAAATGTTTTCAGCAGGTGAAAGGTCTGGACTGCACGTAGGGTGGTATGAAGCCATGTTGTTGTAATAGATGTTTAGCCTTGTCTCGCTGAAATATCCAATGCCGTCCCTAAAAAAAGAGGTCGTCTGGATGGTCCCTTGCTTGGTGTTCTTCCAAGAAGAACTTCACATTTTGATCTGTCAGACCACAAAACAGATTTCTACTTGGCCTCAGTTCATTTTAAATTAGATTTCCCACAGAAGACAGCTTTTTGGCTCATGTTCATAAATGGCTTCTCATTTGGATAATGCACCCTTTAGCCTGCATTTGTGGATGGCACAGTGACCTGTGTTTACAGACAGTGATTTCTGGAAGTGTTCCTGAGCCCATGCAGTGATTTCCATTACAAAATCATGCCTGTTTTTAGTGCAGTGCTGCCTGAGGGTCTGAAGATCATGAGCAAACAATACTTTCCAGCTTTGTCCCGTGCGCACAGAGATTTCTCCAAATTTCTGAAAGCCTTTGATGATGTTGTGTAAAGTATATGATAAAATATTCAATCTGTGCTCAATTTTATGTTGATGAATAACATTAGCTCTGCCACTCTAAGATGCTCTTTTAACCCAGTCATGTTAAGTAGTTCGTTGAGAAATGTTCTTAAAGCCTTTTCTTTTTAGTACCAACTTTTTTACATGTTGCTACCGTCGAAATCAAAATGCGTATTAAAGGGTTTTTTTTTAACAAAGGGTCTTTGTTCTAATGTGAATAAAATATAGGTTTTATATGCTACACAGCATCCAGACCTTTCAGATTTGGGTTGTAATTTCATCTCAGTTATGTAAAAGCTGAACCAACTGTTTGACAGGATTAACGTTATGAGCTGTTCAGACAGAGCAGGATAAATTCCTCCACTGGATGAAAAACGATGGTTACAAAGATGATTGCTTTACAGTGACTTGTATAAGAAAATGGAGTAATGTTCATTGTCATGTAATGGCACTGCGGGCGTGTACATTTGTGTACATATGAGAGGCACAGCAACACATTTTGTGTTTTAACCTCACTGGTTGCATGGCTCCAGGGAATTAGGTCTAAGCAACTGGTTCTAGACAACAATGGAAAAATAGAGTGGAACATATGGAAAAATAAGTAAGTCCTCTCATGATGCTCTTTATTTCCCTAAAATTGAACTCAATTTTGTTGTGTTGCTAATGGTTGATAAAAAATGTATGTGATGTAATTATAAATGGGGCTATTTAAACTAGTGATCTGAGAACCACTGGTGTACACCATAACAACAAGTACTGGACAAGCTGCCTTAAATTCTTTGAGGACATTCATGGTCCCCACAGGATGAATTCTGGATCAACAGGTCAAAATTTTAGTTCGTCCAATTATTTTTTAAAACACCTGCAAAACAAATGGCCAGTCCTTTGGCCTCACCTCGTCTTAAGTACTTATTAGCAAATGTGAACATGCTAAGTTGGTAAACATGTTCACAGACTGTTGTGTCTGTGGGAGTTTCCTTTACCAACATGATGTTGCAAATATTAGTTTACAAATAATTATGGAATACTGTCACTTCACAGTAACATAACTCTGTTGCATACAATAGACAAAAAAGTTAGAGCAGTGTAAAGTAGCGAAACTATAGCAGTTAATCGACTGATCAAGACTTAACTGATTCATTTATATCTTGTGTTCTTGTAGTACTACACACCCAGGATAGCTGCCACCCCTGCCCTCCAGCAGGGAAGAAGGTCATCTGCTGCTTCAGGTGTGGGGAGTCATGCAGAGGAGAGGTGCTGCGCGTTCAGAGCAGCTACTTCCACATAAAGTGCTTTACATGCAAAGGTGAGTGTTGATGGAAGGACACCACTGCACTGGTATGACTGTCCTGGTAACGAAGCACTCGAGTTTTAGGCTGACAGAGGAATCTTTTATAACAATGTTCTCGATTGTCATTTCCATTTCAGTCTAGCTTTGTCTAACCAGACAGTGATGCAATTTTCCTGAGGACAACAGGCCAGTATTTCGGGAGGCTATTGTGAGAACCACCTGGGTTGTCAAATGGCCAATCAGTGGTGTTACTCTGCTTCGTGGAAAACATGCAGTACTTCCTCTGCAAGCAATTGTCCCCACTAATAAGCTCTGACAAGCTTCTCGTGTTGTTGTCCTTTCATGTCATTGTGACGATGTTTACAGCGCAGGGGAAACAAAGAGACTTTCAGAGAAGAGAAGCTTGCAGTGCGGAGAGAGCAGGGCGAATGAATCAGTGTCTGACTGTCAGAAATGTGTCTATTAGTGTTTCACTGTAACACGTTGCTGTTAAAAACCAGGACATTTTGAAGTAAAGTAACCATACACTCTTACTGTTATTGTTCCTCAGTCATTTTTTTTTTAGTCTGTTTCTTTGCAAAATCATAACACTACCTAATTTTGTGCACATATCTCATACAAAAATTCAAATTTCAGTATAAAATATTGCAGTGAGCCAAAGAGGTAGTAACTCTGGTCCGCAGCTATCCCAACAGTTTCACATGAATGTTAATATTTATGTTAAAATAAATCTTGTGTCATTTCAGATTTGTTATGTTTAGCGTTTGATTGTATAAGATGTGTGATTTATTTTTCAGCTGTTTATGTGGCCAAGAACAGTGTTAAACGTTCGCCAACTTGGTGCCAGT
Source organism: Etia nguti (assembly GCA_015106755.1). NCBI lineage: Eukaryota > Metazoa > Chordata > Actinopteri > Cichliformes > Cichlidae > Etia > Etia nguti. The sequence continues at coordinate 10,722 of VUQG01011992.1, forward strand.
AAAATATAACACCCTTGTAAAACTGCAGTAAATTAGGTATTTTGTGTAGGATTGTCATTATTTTTGTGCAAATTTACAGAAAAAAGTTTCTATTGCCTAAAAAAATCCCCTGCTTTGAACATGGAAGCGGGGACATGTTCAAAGATTGTTGAATTCAAAATAGCATAATTTGGAACTTGTTTACATTGTTAGAGAGTAGCAGGAGGACAGGAATAGAGCAGCACAAATCTGTCCTTGGCATTGTGTGCATTCTGTTGTGGCAGGCACAGCAGGACAGGTTGGATGCTGCAGTATCAAATAACTAAGAACAAGCAGACAGACAACTCTATATATCGCCTGTAACCTGGCACGAAGCTGATCAGTACACACGCACAATGTAGACAGATGTTTACATTGTGAGCAATCCACAAAACCACAGAAACGTTTCAGAAAGCCTTAAGAATCAGAGGGTCAGGGAGCAGAAATAGCATTTATCCGATGATTTATTAACTTTCTACTGTGACAACATCCAGACTGAAGGTGACACTTTACGTTAGCTACGGTCTGAAAACTAAACTAAAGGGCAACAGAGTAAACAAATGCACAAAGACAAAGGAAAAAGTAGGAAAAATTACTTTTTAGACTAACTTTAAGTGGCCACTTTAGGGTCAAAGGTTTAGTCAGCAACTAACAGCTCTTTACTTTGATGGGGTTTGATGAAAAAGATGTCTGCAATGACTAAAAGATAAATGGGTTAGGCAAAGTCTCTAAATAGAGCTGGTAATAATCCTCTTTGGTGTTATCACTAGCTTTTACATCGATAACTTGTAACAGTCTAGTGATATAAAACATTATAACATTAATCAGATCTTTCTCTGAATGTGTCTCTGTGTAGTGTGTGGCTGTGACTTAGCTCAGAGTGGCTTCTTCATGAGGAATGGGGACTACCTCTGCCCACTGGACTTCCAGCGACTTCACGGCACAGCTTGCAACAGCTGTGGAGAATTTGTGGAGGGAGAGGTGGTCACGGTGTTGGGGAAGACCTACCACCCAGCCTGCTTTGTTTGCGCCATTTGCAAGTAATCTTAAAAAAGATGTTTGGGAGGTTATAGTTATGCATACATGTCTTACACATGGTACAAGTGTGTCACTTACTTTGATTCTCAGACAGCCTTTTCCTGCTGGGGATTGTGTCACCTTCATTGGAAAAGACTGCCTCTGTCAGCGCTGTATGGAACCTGTGTCTCCATCTCCAAATTCCACCAGCTATTCCAGCAGTAAGAGCATTTCTGCATACTCACTAAGCAATGTTCATATCAAAATATTTAAAAAATATATCAAAGGTTTTGATCCCTTGTAGTTTTAATAAGACATTGGATTAGACATTGAATACTGGCCTGCTGCGGGTCTTCTGCCAGCTGCCTGTTTATTTAGTTTATCCTGTCTTCAAGAGTCATTCAAGGTCAACATCTGTCAGCAAACAGGAAGTTTAAGTCTTCACTTTTTTGCAGGTGGTGCTGTGCTTGTGTAGACCGAATTGGATAACAAAAGTATTTGGGATCATTCATGAAATCTGCATGTCAGAGGGGAAAAGAAATCATGAGTCTACACAAAGATTAATTGTAAGCCTTTTCTGTGTCTGGGTAATGTCACCTTTCTTATCACTATGACGGCTACACAGTGTCACTAAATCCAGTGTAATACCCGCCTGCAGCTGCAGTGGATTTCTTTACAACCTTTTAAGTTGACTTTCCTTCATGAATCCAGTCATCCTATTGTGAACCTGCCAGTATGAAGCAAGAGATACAGCAAAACTTAACTCTTTACCGCTACTTCTCCTCGTCTGTGTAGTGATTATAGATAAATGGGGGATAAATAGGGGATTCAGACTCACAAAGCCTCTGGACTAAGAGGATCTCTCTGCAGGAGTGTGCAGAAAGATGCTTCTTTCATGGCAGAGATTCAACAAGATGCTGGAAACATTCCTCAGAGATGTTGGTCCATATTTACATGAGAGCATCACACAGTTGCTGCAGATTTGTGGGCTGCACAGCCATGATCTGAATTTCCCGTTCCATTCCAAAGGTGCTCTATTGGATTGAGCAAATGATTGAGCATTTGACTACAGTGAACTCATTGTCCATGTTCAAGAAACCAGATTGAAATGATATGAGCTCTGGTGTGTTATCCTGCTGGAAGCAGCCGTCAGAAGATGGGTAGACTTAAGTCGTAAAGGGATGGGCATGGTCGGCAACAACACTCATGTAAGCTGTGGTGTTTAAACAATACTCAGTTAGTACTAAGGGGGGCAAAGTGTGCCAAGAAAATATACCACCAAAGATCTAAGTGGAAGCTCAGAGGGAACAGGGCATTCTCTGTTGCCTCCCCTAGTTTATGGAATATGTTTCTTTAAAGCTCATCTGAAAACACATTTATACTCTCTGGATTTTGACCCAACACTGGTTTTTATTGGTATTGTTTTTACTTTTCATCATTGTCAATGTATTTGTTTTTACCATACCAACTATAAATGAAGTCGGTATCGCATTACACCCCCAGCAGACTCATCAGCCCAGGAAACGTTTCTCCAATCTTCTGTTGTCCTCTTTTGGTGAACCCCCGTGAATTATAGCCTCAGTTTCCTGTTCTTAGCTGACAGGAGTGAAACCCGGGTGTGGTCTTCTGCTGTTGTAGCCCATCTGCTTCAATCAGAGATGCTCTTCTGCATACCTTAGTTGTAATGAGTGATTATTTTAGGTCCTGTTGCCTACCTATAAGCTCCAAGCAGTCCAGCAATTCCCCTTTGACCTCTGGCATCAACAAGGGCATTTTTCACCCGGAGAACTGCTGCTCTCTGGATGTTTTCTCTTTTTCAGGCCATTCTCTGTAAACCCCGGAGATGGTTGTGTGGTAAAATCCTAGCAGATCAGCAGTTTCTGAAATACCCTTTCCTCACTCTGATGCTCAGTTTGAACCTAAGCAGGTTGTCTTCGCCATGGTCTACACATGGCTAAATGTCATGTGATTGGCTGATTAGATATTTGCATTAATGAGCAGTTGAGCACATCTACTAAGTTGAGCAGCTGCCTTTTAAAGTGACCACTAAGTATAAATGTATATGTTGTGTTTTCAGACTGCACTGGCTGTGGTAGAGATATCAAGAATGGACAGGCTCTATTAGCCCTCGGTGGCCAGTGGCACCTAGGCTGCTTCAAGTGTAAAACCTGCAGGAAAGTGCTGAGTGGAGAATATATCAGCAAGTAAATATAAATCTCTCATTCATACACTCACTCACTCAGTAACCTTTGTCTTCCTCTTCCTTAATCTTTTATTCCTAAATTGAGTATGATATGAGGAATACTACTAAAATGATGATACAAAAGTTCCACATGTACTGCATGGGTAAGAGTGTGTCATGTGCATCTTTCAGGGATGGAGTTCCCTACTGCGAGAGAGACTATCAGATTCAGTTTGGGGTAAAATGTGAAGCATGTCAGAAGTTTATAACTGGAAAACTCCTAGAGGTAAGAGAGATCTGCTGTCAGTGAAGAGTCTTACCCCTGTTTTCATCTTTGTTTCTTTTTCTATTGCAGTACATTTTATTACAAACTTTATTCTCAGAGGCTCTTCAGAGATTTAAATCTGTTAAATTCCTCTTTGTAGTCTGTAGCTGCCTGTCTTTAATTTTGCTCAGTGTTCATGCAATTTCTTTCCCTGGAGCGTCGCGTGTGCCGCCACTTTTTCTGTTCCTAAAAAGGTCTAATCTACACCTGTTTTGAATGTTATCTGTCTATTTAATGGCTATTATCACTTACCACTCCTAACAAGTGTCCTCCCTCACTAACAACCACACTCTAGGCTGTTAACACCTCCTTTAGTCAGCGGTCCAACTACACTGCTGGGCAGACGTAACCTGACGAACTGCAATGTGATTTCTGCAGCTGTTCATTTCATGCAGCTCCTGTACGTACGCAGTTTCTGAGCCACTTTTGTCTTGCTCATTATCTGACTTAGGCTGGGGACAGACATTATCACCCCAGCTGTGCAAGATGCAGCCGATGCGACAGGATGTTCACAGAAGGAGAAGAAATGTATGTGCAAGGTCAGTTTGAGATCGTAGCCTCTCTTTAAATATACGGTGTGTTCATTCGAGGCCAAGAAGCATTTTTGTTCGTTGGTGAATGCATAAACACGGTCCTGTTGGTTAAAAACCGTAAAACTCTTCTCATTTTGGTAAAAGTTGCAAAAATCAATTGTCCCTTCTTTCACAGGATCAGTGATTTGGCACCCAGATTGCAGAGAAACCAGCAGAATGGAGGACAGCTACAGAGTAAGGTTTTTTTTGCTCATTGTTAAACATGTTAGAGGCAGTTTGAGGATTCTTCCTATAATTTTCTAAAACAAGTGGAACTGATTTTACAAACTCGCATAGCAAAGACTTACTGCAGCTGTACAAGGTGATTTCTTTACACGATGTATTCCTCCCCAAAACGCCCTGTCTTGATTTCTTTTTCCCTCAACATGAACTGAAGGTTAATACTGCGAGCAGGTCTGCGGTTTGCAGTGAGCAGGCTGCGATCTCGTGATTCGAGATTAACCACACGTGCTTGTTTCACAATGCAATATGACGGATACTTTGCTCACCTGGCTGGTCAAATCAGAGCTTGTTGCCTTTGATTCACAGTCCAAGATTCCCCTTTTATACATTAGACTTTTTACATTGCACAATGATTAGGAGGACCTTTAATAAGCTACTGCTCGTGAATGAACTTTGTTGGCAGTGTTGCATGCTCGCCTTCACACTTTTTTTTTTTTTTGCTATCAGTGATTGTTGTGGCTATTAACCACACTGAAATTGGCTGGAAATCTCTTAATTAATCACATTACTTACTTAAGCACCTCTATTGTACACTGGGTGTGCCATGCATTGCATTCCTGAAAGAAACGCTTGTGTGTGTGTGCATGTAAAGCCTGTTAAAAAGTATTGTTTCCGAGATAGCTGTTTCTGTTTAGTTGCTTGATTTTTTTTTTTCCCCCCATTGTCAGCGCACTAGATCATCATCTGAAAGCTCCTGTTCCAGGCCTGGCTCGTGCACTCCTGGCAGCCCAGGTCGAACCATCTGTGTAAGTTCACAGGCCAGCATTTGCGTCTATTGTGCGTGATTCACCGTGGGTTGATCTGTGTTTGATCTATCCTTTATTTATACAGGGGAGTCGCACGGACAGAGTTTCCCCCTTGCGAAAAAATTCACATTAATGTGAAATATGAGGGAACACTTAGGAAATTAGAACATTAAAATCAGTAACATAATTCAGCAAGCGGTACCTTGACTGATCGGAACTAGTTTCTTGGTGCTTGTTAGGCAAAATGTGATTTTAGTTGTGGCTGAATGATGAAGAATCTCAATGCATCCATAAATCTATTGAGAAAATCAGGGTTCGAATGCATTCAGATCAACTTTGATCACAAAAACTGGTGCTTTCGGTGTAATTCGTTTCCTCCACTCAGCTTCTTATCACCCACAGAAATGAAATAAACTTTACTCCCACCAAAACACCTCAGAATATAAGCCAAAAACTACCTCTGCTATGCACAAAAGCCTGGAAATGATTTTGGATGCTGAAAGAGAAACATTGGATTTCATAATAGACTAATGGAATCTGCACACCTCATGTGCCAAAATCACGGGATTAAAGTTTAATTCCTCCCTGAAATGATGTAATAAGACACCTTTGACTTTTCACAAGACCTAATCTGTTGTGTCTGCTCCTCTCCTCTCCTCTCCTCTCCTCTCCGTCCTGCTCCCAGGCCAAAGTAGATAATGAGATCATTGATTACAGAGATTTAGCAGCAATTCCCAGAGTCAAGGCTATATACGATATTGAGTATCCTGATATGATATCTTATAAGTCTGTGAATGACAACCCCTCTACTTTGGATGAGAAAGGAAACACACAAGACAGCCAAAGAGTCCAAAAAAGTCCTGCAGAGGTAATTTCATCCAACACTCCAACTTGTGTCGAGTGACATGTTTGTGTCTTGATTTTATTTAGGAGTCTAACCAAGTAAAGTCCTGTTTTTCTCATTCTTGTGTTTAGTTGTATTTGGCCCAAGAAAATAAAAACATCTATTGTAAAAAAAAGTCTTTAGAGGGACAGATCACCCTAAAATGAAATATACATGTCATTATTGTGGAATGTGGAGCTATTTATCTATTTAGTCTGTTTCACTGTCCTGAAGGAAGCATGCTGTGAAGGGAGGCGGATGCTCATGACAGTGGCAGCATTAATGACGTCTCTCTGAGCTTAGCTGTAATGTGAGGTAACTGCACGCTTACTTTAGTTTGGCAGGTGGAGTCAGAGTTCCTACGTTAAACTGCTTAAAATTAGATCTGTGGAGGCACTGACACTGAGTTTTTCAAACATGTTTTTTGGTGCTTGCCATTTAGTTCAGTCGTATTCAAAAGAAGCCATTTCTACAAAACTTGGCAGCTAACATCAGAACAGTCGAGATGGATAAATAGCGCCACAGGCCAGAAGAAAAACCATGTATATTTTTGTGAATTGTCCCTTAGTGTGTCTTGAAGCAAGAGTGCTTCAAGTTTGAATTTTTACATTAGCAAAGTACCAGCCCAAATCATTTCAAGTATGCAGAATACTTACTTGTATGAACTGTGGTTTGCAGTTAATGAATTTGGTTGATGGTCTAATGCATAACAACACAGAGAGAGCATGCAGTTGCAGTTTTCAATCACATCCTTTTATTTGCAACTTCTTATGATATTTCTGCCTTCATGTAAAAAAAAAAAGTCCAGGTTCAGTGAGTTTTACAATTTAGATGAATGAATAATGTCTCACTCAAAAAAAACAATTTTTTTTTAAGGGCTAAGCTGTGACTTGAAGTCACAGCTTAACCCTCATATCAGCATGGGCCTTCTGCTTGACGGTGTCCAATTTGCATAAAAACTTTATGGTCCACAGTTTAAACATATATAATGAGTGCTGTGAAATTGTATCTTCATATATCAAATACTTTTCAAGATATATACATTTTTTTAAAATGGTCCATCAATCCACTTTCATGTGTTTATCTCACATTGAAATCTGAGTGAGTGTTTGAACATGAATCTCTCAGAAGCTATTAAAGATAGACGCCTGAAATTTTCACTGGTCTCACTTACCATCACAATGATACAGAATCTGTAATTTGGGACAGAGAAATCGAAAAATGTGTGCATACTGACTAATTAAAATATGAAAACAACTGAAGAAGCCCTGTAAAGTCCCATATTTAAGTGTGCACTAGTTATAAAAAAAACTTGACATTGCAAAAGATAATTAGTGAGTATTTCTAAATAGTATACATTCAAATTTCATAGTCATGCAAAAATAAAACACAGAAAACTTGTTAACATGAAATTGTTAGTCTCAAAAATCGTATTTTAATAGACCAATACTCAGATATTTTTGGGTGTATCTGTCCCAAATTACAGATCCTGAGTCATTTTAAAAGGGAACATTTCCAGATTTTACCTTTTTTAGTTTTTTAGATTTTCATTGTCAAACATTGCCTCTTGATAAATGAAGATAAAATTTCACAGCACAGAGAAAACGTATAAACTTGCTCACTTGAGATGGAATCACCCATATTTTGTGTTACCTTCTAATTAACATGGACTACGCGATTCAGTGAATGTGCTGATTTTTCTTCTTTTCTTTGTCTGATTTAGTCACCAGAAATCAAAATTGAACCCACAGAGGTAAAACGTACTTTTATTAACTTTACTTAGAACAGACACACAGAAATACCATGAAATCTGGTATCACACAGTGTGAGCCAGTCTCCCCTTTAAATCTATTTATTTTCACGTGGATTCTCTGCTGGTTTTATGTTTTTCTCCTCGCAGGAGAGTTTTGAAATAAGAACACGTGTACCAAAGTCTACAAGCCAAGGGCTATTTGGACTTCATACAATGTACCATCGTCATAGCTACACTCCAACTTCGTCCAGATCACCACAACACTTCCACCGACCAGGTGAGATAAGCACAAAAGAAGCATCCCAACACTCTTTTTTTTAAAGATATGAAACACATCCCATGTTCACCTGTTCTCTGTTTTACCACAACTCCTCCTGTCTACACTTCCCGAAATCCAAAGGGTTCCCGCTTTCTTCCTCTTTATTCTGTGGCAACACTGGCACTTCCCCTCCTTCTCTTTTATATCACACCTTTCCCTCTCAAAGCAAAGGTAAGACCCCTGCTTCTGTGCCACCCTCGTTAACGCTTCTCCCCTATTAGTGTGTTAAATTGCATTTTGTATTCCTTATTAACCCAAATTATTTAATGGTGAACGCAGCACTGGATTTAGTCTGGATGAAGTCTGAAATACACAAATTATACCAACAAACTATCTGGAACTAGCACACATGGAGAGTTATGGTACTGAGATGTGGTTCACTTTATTCTTTGAAACACTGTGCCACCTAGTGGTCAAAATTCAGAACTTAAATTCTGACTGGTTTAATTCATTATTTTAAAATGGCTTTGACTGATTAGATAAATAAATATTTCAGTCTCTTTTCAACTTCACACACAACTTCCTGTGCAGCTGTGGTTATATTTATAGCAGCGTTGTGCCTTTGGGTGAAGTTTATCATGTGCAAACGAGATATGCCAAGCTTTGATCAATCATCACTGGTCTGTGTTTTTTGCCGTGGAAGATTACAAACTAACTAACTGCCTTTAGGAAACCATTTTTGCATTTTTCATTGTTTGAAATGCTTCCTGATTTTGAAGTTTTATTTTTTCCAATTTCAAGCAAGAAGCTAGTGTTAGGTAGCCCTTTAATATTAGCTGTTTAAAACACTGAGAATAAAAGTGGAATAGTTTGACAGCCACCTTCCAGAGACATACATTCATGCTAATCTAATGTTTCCACTGTGCAGTAGTTAAAAATGAAGTATCTGCTAATACTGCATTCTTTTCTGACAGCAGATGAAAGCTTCAACGTGTACAGGAGGGCCCCGATTTATAAACAGCAAGGTACAGTATTTAAACCTGGTATAAGTTATGCTTGAATCACTTAAAATTACATTTAAGTTTCAGTTGTGTTGATCGAAAGTATGCATTTGTATCTTTGTAAGTTAAACTAAAGAAACACCTTAAGATCTTGATAAAAGATATTTTAAAGTCAGTTTTGCAGTATAGTTAGTAAATGGCTAAGCTAAGAACCGGAAATTTTTCTCAGTAGGTCTATTTCAGGCAAAGATCCCAGTCTGAGTGTAAATCGTCTCGTGATGAGCTTATCTGTCTGCTTTCACACAGATCCAAATTCCTCGACATCCCCAGCATCCTCTTTGCCTGCTCGGAACAGCCTCAGCCCGGTAGGACACACGTTACTAATGCTTAAATCTCACTCTGGAAACATTGCATAAGCCTGCTAAATGACATTCTTCTAATTGGTGAATTAATTAGATACACACTTTGATTAAGCTTTGTTTTTAAGTCAAATTAAATCAGACAGAACGACCAATGAGGATCTTTTTTTTAAGCGCGCATCTCCGTTTGATTTGAGAGGCACATCTACAAACAAACATAATTTTGTACAAAGTATATTTATTTTTAATGCTTTTTTATTTGATATATATAGGAGCTAAATAAACACTTGAGAAAAGGTTATAATATTAATATTGTGAAAACTTTGTTTTCATGTGTTTTCTAAGCCACGGCCAGCTGATTTCTCCCACTACCATGATGACAGATGCAGAGGTATCCATGTAGACAGATGTGGTTAATTACTATTTTAACTACCATTACAATGAAATTAATTAGATTTTGTTTGGGATTTAATCTCTCTCTTTCAGACTTCAGGGTATGTGACAGTAACTGAATGGAGTTGGTATTCGAGTCAGTCCTGGTTCCCTGTTTGGTTTGTGGCATATTTTTTGAAGAACTGGCCTAACTCATTGTGTGAATATATCTTTATTAACTCATATTTTTACACAACCCGCTCTTTAATCATGCATATATTCAGCTTTACTTGCATTTATCTAGAAATAATCAGCAAGTCTTTAATCAGGTCACGATATTTTCCAATTGCATGTGTTTGCTTCATTTTGTAGCTCATCTATGACCATCAGTACCCATTAACACAAATGGAGAGAGGAGTGTCTATGCCTAATTTGTTGGAACCAAATGCAAGTATTATATTTTATTTTATTATATAATTTGTCTTTTTACAAACTTATATCACATGAGATTTTTAGTAGATGCACCTATGGTGTGAATTCCAAAAAAGTGAGTTGGTTTGTTCTCGAGTTATTGCAGTCACAAACCTGGGTGACAATACCCCATCAGCCTTTTACGGCTGAGGGATATAGCATCTGGTTCCATAGCAAGTCCTGAAAATATGTAAAAACAAATGAGCTGAACAGCAACACGACACATTACACCATGCTTAGCAGCATAACTTAAAGTAATGATAAAGTATGACTTTTTCTGTTGTAGATTTGGGTTTTGCGTAGGATCACTGTTCTGCTGCATGACCCAGTTTTGTCCAAGCTTTAGTTGTTGGACAGATGGCCTCACATTTGATTTTAGAATACTTTGGAATAAAGAGAAGTTGATGGTCAACTCAGTGACTGCAAAGTGACTTCTATGCTCCAAACATGGCACAGTGCATTATTGCCAGACATCTCCACTTTGGTTTCGTCTGCCCAAAGGACATTGTTCCAGGTGTCTTGTGATTTGCTCGGATGCAACTTTGCAAACCTGAGATGTGTTCAGACAAACGAGACAACATATCCAAACAGCATGCACTTGTTGAGTCGTTTTCTAATTGTACTGCGATGAACTTAAACATTTAACACACCTGAATGCTTCAGACCAGCAAGCTGCCAAAACTTCTGCTTATATGCAACAAGTGCTCACATTTGTTGATGATCAATTAATAAGCAAATACTTACCCACTAAATTTCTATGGAAGCGGTAATGGTGGACTGCTTCTGCACTTTGGCTTAGTTTGTGTTAAACAATGAAACTGTGTAACATGTCATGTATTTTTGTTCATCTTAAGTTGTATTTACCAAATTTTAAGACCTGATGAGGTTGTGTAGATTTAACTTATGAAATATTCTCAAATGGTTTTTATTTGTTTGTCAAGATCTATCCATATGAAATGCTCACAGTTAGTAACAGAGGACGAGTGAAGCTTCCCAGGGATGTTGACAGAACAAGACTTGAGGTGTGGCTTAAATGGTTTTCTTTAAAAAAAAGAAGAAAAAAAAAGAAGTAGTTTTACTTAAATGTAATGTTTGAGCTTTACTTTATATGAAGAAATAATCAGACAGAATTACTCTGCAGCTTTATCCACATAAACTTTTCTTTCATCCTGCTTTCTTTTCGCAGCGTCACCTATCCCCAGAATCATTCCTCCGGATCTTTGGAATGGATATTCAAGAATTTGACAGACTTCCACTTTGGAAACGTAATGACATGAAGAAGAAAGCCAATCTTTTCTAATACATGCTGTGATTATGCGATGCATGAGTTCCTTTGAACCTGTAAGTTTATTCCTATTTAAAAATAGCACAAAGTAAGGACATTTGTAGTTGATTTTTTTTTTTCTTAACAATTGCATTTGTACATCCAATAGCAAAGTAATTGGTCGAGAAGATTTGGCAATTTTTTTTCATGGGTGCAACCCACACACTGCTCAACCTACAAATACATTTTTCTTACAAATGTAGCACCATTTAAGGAGAATAAAGAGGCTTTTCAGCCGCATAAGATTGGTTGATGCTTTGAACAATGCTTGTTGGCAACAAACGCAAATGTCCTTACTTTTTGTGCTAAATTTATTTGGCACAGAAATATGAAATGTTTCCCTAAAAACAGGACAGTTCTTAATTATCCTGGGACACTGTACGTTTTCACCTTCTTCTAAGTGTTCATAGGTTATAGTAAGGAATAATAGCATAGTTAAAATTATAATATCCTATAACATGAACTTAACCCTATTTATTTGTGCTTCCAAAGCCAGCTGTGTATCCTCTAGATTCCCTGTTTATATTGAACAACTCCATATTTTTATTCTTTGATTCTGCCAGAGCAGCAGTTCATGATTCAGTTTTAAATAATTTTCCTTTCCCTCTCCTTTAAGACAACTTTCTTCTGGTTCGCCGATGTCCTCACATACAGATCTGTGCCTGAGATGACAATATTATTACACCCCCCCCCCTATACAGAGCCAAGGGTAGAAAAAACTGTCAGTGTTTAGTGGTCTAAAGAATGAACTTCAGACACATAGATATTATCACTTGCATCATTTGAAACCATGGCCTTGTTTAACATGAGCATCCACCATTGTAACTATATGTAACACTATATGAACAATAGTATTGGACCATGCCTCTAGGATCACTGAATTTAAGTGTGGCACTGTAATTGGATGCCACTGTTGCAGAAAGTAAATTTGTGAAAAGCCTTCCCTTCTAGATACTGAGTGATCAGCTCTGAGACATTTTATGCTACACTCAGCAGGCACTTTGTTAGTGCCACTCAGTTTGAACTTCAGCAGGTCATCTTCTCCATGTTTACATGCCTCAATGCATTGAGTTGATGCCATGTGATTGGCTGATTAAATGATTGTGTTACCAAGCAGAAGAACAAATGTACCTAACAAAGTTGCTGGTGAGTATATAAGCAAAACATAAGTTTGCTGGTGAAAGAAACTGAATTTGATGGGTTTTTTTCGTATTGTGTTTATAGAATTTAACTCAGTTTCATACCCAGTGATATAACAGAAGTACTGGCATGCTGCAGGAGTTCCTCAGACCTGAATGCATCCTTTATCTAAATCCCACTGATTTCGTAGTGGCTATTTGTTAACTGTTGCAATCAAGCTCATAATAAAAAGTCACTGATTCACTATGAGCAAGTAGTCTGCGATGAATATAAGTTTATTTTTCAAACAAAATCTGTACAGTCTGCTTGCTTTTTTCCACAGCAAGTAAGCAAACAAAGAACAGAGTGTCACTCACTTGAATTTCAATTGAAGTCTAATTATGTTTTTCAGAGAAAACATACTGTGTGGACGACGTAACAAAAACCAAAGGGAGACAATATTTACACACCCGGTAATTAGGGAGATGGGAAACACTGGGGAACACAGCTGAACAAAATCTAACTAACGAGACAACAAAACCAAAAGCAACACACATGAGACAAGGGACTGTCAAAATAAAACCGGAAATACACGTTTGACACATTGACAACAGTGAGTCCACAGTGAGCCATAAGTAATATTAGTAACCTCACTAGTGCTGTTTCTGTACTGTGATAAGTTCTGAAACCTGACTGAACTCTTCAAATATACCATTCCTCTGCGGATGATCAGTTAACTGTTTTACAACTACTTAAGAATTTTGACATAAAATTACCGCAGACAGCTTAGTCAAGTTAAGTTTAATTACTGCCACAGAGACCGTTAATAAAGACAGCTTAATACAGTAAGACAGTTTTTTTTTTATGGGCAGAGTCAACTGCAAATCTGATCTGAAATTGGTTTGCAGCCTTTTAAAGTGATCCTTTAAAATCCTTTAAGTTTCTATGAAAATCTAATTTCCTTAACTGGAACACCTTTGTATGGGGTTGTGTATGGAAATCCCTTGAGATTAACATCTCTTTTTCAAAGGAGATCTGACCAAGAAGCCATGCTTTATTTGCACTTTATTATGAGACACTATTTATATAAAGGGTCTTTAAACATTCTTACATTTCAAGCTACACTGAGCACTCATATAATTAAATTCAATATACAATTCCACCTTGTGAAATATGTCCTATCTCCTTTAAAGTGACAGCTGCAAAACTCAAAGTGTGAGAGGTGCCAGCTTTTCTAACCAATCTAGGCTTTCCTTAAAATGTTTTATATGAAATTCAAATACAAATCAAACATTGCTTTTTCCTCTAGTGGGGTTAGCAGATTTGATCATTTGTACTTGGATGAATTTGGTAAAACAAAGATGGAGGCAGAGAAAGAAATCAGGAAACAGCCACCTGAGTTTAAATCAAACTTCCAGACATATTTTTTTTTTAACAAGGATGGGTCAAGGGAAATGGATGTGTGACATGGGAATTGCATTAGTATGGAAAGAAAGTATGATAGGAATAATAAAAGCACGAGGGCTCTGTAATGTTCATGAATGCTGTTGTGGTGCGACCATTATTTTTTTAGGGCACTCTCTCTCTACTAACAGGAAGTAGCATTTTCTTTTTAATAGCTTGACTGTTGTTCTTAGCATTGCTCAGAATGGAGTGTAAATAAGAGAACATGGCTGAAGCCTGCAACTCCAGATGACGGTATAAGTGTGCTACCACAAACAAAAAGCTGGAGACACAACATCACACCATAAAAACTGTAGACTAAGCTCTACAACAGGGATATAAAACTAATTTTATGTTGTGTGCTGGAAGTTGGCCGGGCCAGTGAAACCCCCATTTCTGTCAGTGTAAAGACATTTAGCAAAATATTTAATCCCTGAGTTATCTTATAAAAAGACATCTCAGGGATTAGAGTTTCAACATGGCAAACATCCTGCATCACATCATTAAGCATGTAGAACAGGGGTGCCCAATCCCAGGCCTCAAGAGCTACTGTCCTGCAGCTTTTAGATGCATCCTTGTTCCGACACACCTGAATCAAATGAATGGCTTGTTATCAGGCCTTTGCCAAACTCGATGGCATGCTGCAGAGGTAATCCAACCATTTGATTCAGCTGTGTTGGAGTAGGGATGCATCTAAAAGCTGCAGGACAGTAGCTCTCGAGGACTGGGATTGGGCACCTCCTGATGTAGAACATAGTATGTTGTTTCAATTCTCAGCACTTGGCTCCTTTTTTTTCTTAATCAGTTTTCCTACCCATCTTTTCTTGAATTTGATTACTTTTTTTTTTATCTAGGTCTGGAGTAAACTGGACCTGAGGCACCATTGCATTTTTTTGGTTAAATGTGTGTTTGCAAGCTAATCAGTAATTAACATCCTT
>VUQG01011995.1:5597-19965 GCA_015106755.1 Etia nguti
AAAAGGTGTTGGGGGGGGGGGGGGGGGGGGGGGGGGGGGGGGGGGGGCATGTGTGGGTGCAAGTATGCGTATTTATGTGTACTTACATGCAAGTGTGCACTGTTTTGCCTGTATATGTTTACAAGCTTGTGTTTCATGCATATTGAAGCGCATGCTTGTGTGCGTGTTTGTGTGTGCGCATGTGTGCAAAGAGATTGTGTGTTTCCCTCATTTGAGGAAAGACAATGTTCTACATTCCACAAGGGAACAGAGTCATTACCGAAGCAGGAACTCAAGCCTGGAGGCCACGGCTCTGCATGTAGTGTGAATAGATCGAGCTAGTTTCTCGCTGAGACGTGCTGTAGAACACTCGCTCCGCCATTACCAGTGCCCCGCAGTTCAAACCTCACTCCCACCTTATTTCAGCTGGGGGAAAAAAAAAAAAAAAAGTTGACAAAAACAAACAAGTATCTCACCGTGGCAGCTCTGAGGTGGTTTTATTGTTGCTTTACATGCAAACACTAACTAAATCATTTGCATTTAATATAAAATGACTGTTTAGTGGACATTTTGGAGGTGGCATACAGATCTAAACGGTTTGATTCTCCATGAAGCAGAGCTTCTTTGGCCTGGCCTCTGAGGGATATGTTGGCTCTGAAGCCCTCTGCTGCCCTCTGTTGGCGGCGTAATCTCAATCCTAACCACCATTCATTCACACACAGTGTTGGTAAAGATGGACATATGGCAGCTGCCTGTCAATAAATAACAGGTATGGGAATGACTCTTTGTTCTCACACTCTGCTTTTGTCCGTTTCCCTCCTGACATAAAACAGACTCGGGGTTAATTTCCCACGTTGCTGATACACTCAGGTCGTTAGCATGCCCCACAGGAAACTATTGTTGCCTCATAATAGACAGTAATCAGAGGTGAGGTCTGATAACGCCTGCTGTCACCTGATGCTCCGTCTGTTTGCTGTTCTCATCCTCTTTTCTTCTCAGTTTCTTATAGCATGAGGAGCAGATGCTGTGTGATGCCGTCTACTCACACTTACAGATCTATTCTACATGTACATTTCACAGCAATTTTTATGTTTTTTTTCACCCCTTTTTTCTCTTGTACTCTTAGCCACTTAATTAGGCGTGACATATCTGGGTTGCGATAACCCTATAACACAGTATTTTATGCTTCTATACGACGATGAATCTCTTTTGATAACACAAATACACGCATATGCACACACACTTTTAAAAGAAATGTCTGTTTCTTTCTAAACCTATCAGTGACCTTCTTTTCTTACATTTATCCAACTTTAGGACCTTTTCCTTCTTTGGTCCAGATCCCATTATGCATTTTCGAAACTAACTCTAGCACCAGCACCTGGTCCAGGACCTTGCAATCATAAACACTGTTGTAGACTTTCAGTGCCCTCACAGTATAGGCACAATAGCGTTGATTTTGATTGACACCACGGGTGATGTGCAGAAAAAAAATGAATATTTACAGTATTAGTATTAGTCATGGTAAAAATTCCAGTCACATCACATACATACGCTTAAACCACCCTTGATCTATAAACAGACTGAGAATGAAGGGCCTTGATTGGCTGAGAGAATGATTGACAGTTGAACGAGTGGAACCTTTGAATGTGGAACTCAAAGGGAAGATGGGAAGCGTGTTTGTGCAGGTCCCAAGGGGGGAAAAGCCTGGATTTCACACACACACACACACACATGCGTGCATGCATGCATGCGCACACACATATACACCCAAATGCACACGCATTGTGATCTTGCTCTACTTTGGGCTGTGCTCCACATGAAAGCATAGATGCTTCCTGCTGTTTGAGACGAGCTGTGTGTTGCACTGCAAAAGAACATACAGGTCTGTATATACATGTAGACGGACAGGTCTGCGTGGAGACCAGAGCAGGTGAGATTGTATCCATCTTGTGCTTTGTGGAATATCTCTCTTCCTTTACCTCTCTCCATGTCTGTTTTTTTCTTTTTTATATTATTTATTTATTTTTTATTCGCCTCTTCCTTCTTCTTTTTGGTCCTCTTCTGCTTCTTTTTTCTTCCTTTTCTTCTTCTCCTTCTTCCTCTCCTCCTTCTTTTTCTTGTTCTTCTGCATGTCCCCAGAGAGTAAAGTAAATGAATTTCCTTCTTCCTTCTTCAGATCAAACAGCAAATATCATTTTTTCTGTCAGTTTCTTTTCTTTACTTTTTTTAAAGTGATATTTTTTTTTTAATCTGAAAATTTAAATGAAATACAAGCATACAAAATTCCAGGTTTCGTTGTAATCATATTTCTTCATGCTCCTGACTCATCACTCCTTCAGAAAAAAAAATAAAAATACAATATAGAAAGAAAATGTATTTTCGTGTTCTACAAATGACACTCCACAAATGTGGAGGCACTGTGCCCTTGACTATCCCCCTGCTGAAAGTAAGTCTTAGCCAATTAACAACGTCTTCCACTAGGTCTACATGCGCACACGCAAACACACATGTGCGTGCACTCACACACACCCCAAACCTCGCAGCTCATGGGACTAAACCTCATTAACTGCTCTGAGACAGACACTCTCTCTTTAATCAATCCTTTTCTAAGACTGCGTGCGCACGGAGGAGCGTTGACAATACAACGCGCAAACGCACACTCACACACAAACACATATATTTGGGAAGGGGGGGGGGCCTTAGATACATTCACACACTGGTCTCCCAGAGAGAAAAACATGGTCATTTGCCAGGGTGATTCAACTCTAAAACACCCTAATTACATCGACAAAGCCACTTTGTTTTGGTGCTGGATGAAATGTGAATGATTTTGCATATTATTATTATGCCTCTGAAATATTAACCAACCCCAAGGGAGTTTATCTGCTCTTTTAAATATATGCAAATTATTTTATTTTGGTTTGGTTTGTTTCCAATGACTTTTGTGAATTGTGTTTGGATAATTAAATGAGTGCGTGCAGATGTAGAATCGCAGCCAGTACCTACATGATATGATGATCCGCCAGATTAGCATACAAATTAGGAATGTTGCACCTCGACTGCTAATCGACTAACTTTTGTTTTCGCTGTAACCTTGACCTATTTGAAAAATCCACCCAGTGCTTCACCAACCGAGAGGGAATGTAAACACTGCTCCCCCGGCTTATGAATTGATAAGGCTCGTTTGATATTGTCCTTCATCCCAAACACTCCTCATTTCACGTGTGTCAAGCTCCTTCAATTATGACTTGGCCTCCTATCTCGCTGATTCGCGTAGCTCTGCTGGACTGACGCTGTGCAGGAGATTTACTGTGAGCACTACAGGTACTGTGGCTTTCAAATGACGTATTGGACCTGGAAGAGTTGATGTGCAGAGCGCCAACATTTCAGCTCTGTCTTACCTCACTGATTGCCTTGTGAATCCCTGATGGGTTCCGCTTCGTACATAATCATTTCCCTAACATGGGATAATTTGATTCTATTACTCTAACAACAGCGCAAACAAATTGCCTACGTAATTTATTGTGCCAATAATAGCAAAAACAGATGTGGTAATGGCACTGCAGTTTTCCAACCCCACATTTATATGGACTTAAACCAAACTGCATATAATTGTTAAAATACATTTATGAACACCCACCCAACATTTTCATTGTCCAAACATGTCTAATTATGGTTTGGCAAAAAAACGGGGTGATCTCCAGCCCCCGTTTCTTAATTCTTTTATACTTTTACACAGCTTTCCAAACTCCCCCTAGGTCTTCTTTTTTCCACAACTTCCCCCAGCAGTTGCACGGATTCCTCTCTCCTTGTCCAAGTCGATTTCTGGTTAAAGGTTCAAGAGGCAAAACAACCTCAGATATGCTGTCTTTACTGTATTTCAATCCTCTACAGTAGGCCTTGCCTCTTGCTCTCCTCTGCACGCTCTACCTCTCCTTTCACTGGTGTTCTTTATGCCCTCTAAAGCCCTCTGCTCTGTCCCATTTCTCCCATTGCCTCAGGTCCTTTTTGACACCCCTGGCATGTTAATGGGCCAATCAGCGCCACTGTCCTTGAGAATCTCACTTTGGCTCATTTTCATACACCTCACCACCCCACCTCCCCTATCAGATTTATAACCTCTGCTGCTTACTGCTCCAGATGTTTTGTTCTGTTTTTTACTCTCTGTAATTGCTAATTCAATCTGGCTGTAAAGGAGCAGATGCTCTCAGGACTCGAGCATACCTGTGTGGGTTTCACTCTGTGTGTGTCTGCGTGTGTATGTGTGTGCGAATGCTTTCCTGCCCGTGTTTAAAGCAACACGATCGACTCTAACACCCCTGACTCATAAACATAACCCCCTCACAATTACGCCGAGCTCACTTATTCTTGCCGGGAGAATAAGACAACAGTGGTTTTAACTTGCACACAATTGCACACTGGCATCAACTTTCATTACACCCTGCATTACTGTCACCCTTAAATCACCACTGCTGAGGTTATGCTGGTTTAGCAGGACTGACAAGTTGGCTTTGGAGGTCTAAACTGCGGTGGGAGCCTTCTCATCAGCCTCCTTGTATTTTTTTTTTATCATCTTCCGTCCTTTTTCTCACCAGAGAAAGTGGCAATCCACTTCGGTTTAGAGAGAAAAATAAACAGACTGGTTATCCGCAGGAATGCGAATGCTACTCTCGTCCCATTAGGAACATCTGCGAGTGTGGCTTGAGATCACAGCGGGTTGTCTGTACGACTTTGAACATGTGACAAGCGGCCTCATTGTTTAAGCATATTCAATACCTACACACTGTGCCAGATACGCTCTGTGCACTTGCATAACATATCTATGCAGGGCACACATATTTACAACACATTTACATGAAAGCAAACACCCACATAAAAGCGCACACCCATCATTCCTTGCTCACATACCCACACACACACACATGCACACCACTGTGGACCTGTCATGTGTCATGCAGACAGGGGTCAGATACTGTGTGATGTGTGTGGGGGTTATATCGCTTGGGAAAAAGGACTAAAGATCTTACCGGGGCTGCAAGAGGGCCAACAATAACAGCCTGAAATATAACAGCAGCGAAAGAACCCTCGCAGTGACAGGAGGAAAGCCCCAAGCCAAGTGACTCCACAGATCAGAAACTCGTCCACGGGGCACAGAGATGGGCGGGATCACTAATTCATAGCTAATGTGCAAAACAAAGAACATTGTTTTGTAATGACACTGTAAAACAGCAAAAGAAAAAGAGCGCCAAGTGTTTCGGCAGATTGGAAGCACATGTTTGAGAAGGAAGAATAATGGCAGAGCTGTGCGGGTTTTTCTGCACACATTCCCAGTTCAAGATGATGCTCTGACCACATTTGTCATGGGAACTTCAGCCATGTAAACACACAGCCTTGACTCCCAGTGGTTGCACTGACTGACACACACACACACACACACACACACACACACTTGAACAGCGCTGAGCACGCTCATCCATGTGCAACACACAAGCATTTTGCAGTACCAGAAAAGTCAGAGTGCCCCCTAGTGCTGCTTTTTTTTTTTTTACCATTACCATGTGTTTGTCTTCCCCAGTATTTCATCTCCTACAACTCACAAGTTGTTAGTGACAACTTGGTCTCAGTAGACCAAATTGATGATCAACTGAGGAACAAGATGATGAATAGGAGACATGGTTATAAAATATGAAATATCAAGAAAGGGTTGTCCTTTCTTTTTTCTTTCTTTCTTTTTTTAACATATCCAAAGAAAAAATTCTTGCAAAATATGTTTTTTGCTTTCTTTTTTGAACTTTGAGTCTCTGCAAAGCTTTCTTTGGCATCACCTCTCAGCCATGAATAATGCTCAAGATTATACTTTTACAATTAAGTCTTCTGCCAGTACCTTTCCCCCCCCCCTGTGCTGCACAGCATTGCACTGTTTTCACAACAAAATTCTCAAACACTCACATTCACCCCTTCATACAGGATTCTGATCTTTAAGGACACGGGACTTCTTAAATCAAAGCTTTGATTGAATACTTTGCCATCCTCAGCACTTGCACACCCGCAAATACACACCAGTTGTTGACAGAGAGTGTCTCGAGCAACATCATTTACCACTTAGGCCCCTCCCCGAGGACCGTGCCATTCCTAATGCGAGCCAGATAGTTTGATAGCCCTGGTTTCTGTCGAGAAGTGCACGTCAATCAACAGCTCGTGTCAACGTCACCAAGGCAAAGTGTTTCTGAAAGATCTTTTTACTGAGTGCCTTTCTAGCCATCCCTTTCCCACCCCACCCCACCCCACCCTATGCGCAGTCACACACACACACAAAAACACACTCAACACATGCACAAACATACACACAGCCATTTCCATCTCTGCAATCACTTCTCCTAGAGTTCTCCTTTTTCGGACGTGTAACAGTAATTGAGGTTTTTCCCTTGGGTGCAGTGCATTCTGGGCCGTTAAGTGCTGTTTCTTGTTTTTTTTTCTCAAATGGGTTGTATTTTGGCTATTGTGTTGTTTCTTTCTGCTTTCCTATAGAAGTGTAAGCAGTGGGCCATATTTACATGTATCATTAGAGAATAGAAGCCCTGTCGAATGCTGGGCATGCGTGGGTTTATCTTGCCCCATGGAATATCAATCAATACGACAAAGAGGCTTAACACTTTTTGCACACGCCCAGTCACTGGAGAATCAAGAAAAAAAATGTTTCAGATAAAATGCCAATCATTTAATTCATCCCAAATAAAATCTACACTCTGGAATACTGATTCGGGTTACTCATGAGCCAACCGTGTCTATTAAATATAATACACAGTTATTCAAGGGTGTTCACTTGCTATGCTGACCTCCCTGCACTCCACATAAGGCCTGGCTTGAGTACACTCCGTGACCTTTCTGCACGTTGATGACGTTGTCTGTCCAGAAGAGGGAGTGATTGATCTGGATTGACACAAACAGCCAGTGCCCTGCCTGGCCTGTCACACAGCATCACTGGGTCACTGTAGCATGCCTGAATGCCAGATGAGGAGGGATGGTGAACACATGGGGTGGTGACCCGCTGTCTGTGATGCAGACCATAGTTTGGGGGAAGCTGGAGTTCATCTGGACAAAAAAGAACACGCTTTCCAATAGTGCAGCAAGCTGTGTGAAGTCAAAGCCAAAGAATTTTGCTATGAAATAACAAACTGAGGAAAACGTGTTATAGAAATGGCGACTCTAGACTGTATGACATTGTATTTTTGGAGATTTCTGAGAGCATAAAATACCTAATACTGGACAATATATTCAAAGATCTCTTACATCCAGTTTCATCTTCATGTTTGTTTTTGAGTTGTTTTTTTAAGGAACTGAAATTGTTTAGTTCTCAGTGCTCTCTAATAGGAAAAAAAACCCTTTTGTCACTACTATTGCAACACTGGCCTAATGCAGCATAATGCATCTTGCCTCAACTTCCTGTGAACCTTAATGACTATAAGCTGAATGCACAAGAGATATAGAAGAACACATCTTTATAGCAGGAATGTCAAACTAATTTTACATTGTGGGCCATATACAGCCCACTTTCTGTCAATGTAAAGAAGTATACCTATATAGTCTTGTCAGTTCTTATACATGATAAAGAATTGCTGTTGTAGCAAACAAGGAAATCTGCTAGCATGATTCTTTGGGCTTAAACTGTAAGAAATAAATGTGTTTAAAAAAAAGTTCCAGTAGCTCATTGCTCAGACTGCCCTGCAATTATTAAAGTTTTTGTTAATTCACAAAAAATGTGTGTGACTCAGAAAAAAACTCATAAACATTTCTATAGTAGATCAAAACATACTGTTGGCTTCCAGTGCGACCCCTCAGGCTCCTAGTAGATGCAGACATGTTGTCAATTTGAAAATCAAAGGTGACTTTTTTATTGAGTTATCACATTCACAAGATTTTCAGAAAACTTGACCAGTGGCCTTAAACTTGAGCTCCAGATCACCAGGATTCAAACTTGCCGAAGACTTTTAGTAGATGCACCTATGTGTAAAAATCCTAGGTGACTTCCTTCTTGAGTTATGCCATTCATAAAGTTCTCAGAAAACTTGACCTCTGATCTTCACTGGGAGTCAAACTCATCCGAGAGCTTTATTAGATGCACCTATGGTATGAATTACGTCACCCCGTTCTCAAGTTATCACATTCACACACTTGGGTGTCCACTCTACCCACCTGGCTGACAACAATACCCTGTCAGGCTTTTTACGGCTGATAGGTAAGAATTGTTATTTAATTGTTTTTCTGTTACTTAATTACTTTGGTGTAGTATGAATGGAGATTATGGGGAAGGTCTTTATTAGTAGCAAAGCTGTAAAAGTTGTGAAAATACAGTTGAAAGTCTAAAATGTATACCTATATTCTCTTTTTTCAAAGCCATGCAGTTGTCAGAATTCTGGCTGATTTGTTAGCCCAATTCTGGCCCCTGGACCTTATGTTTGACATCACTGATCTATTGCTTGTCCTAAAGTGAATCAGTCCGAATTACTTTTATATGGGGTCTTTGGATGTTTATTTGGATTAATTTAGCAATTTGTCAAATTCTTTCAGAGGTCCTTATTCTAAAAATATGTCTACGTCCTAGAACGTTTTTCCCATTATTTTAATAGCCCCATAGTCAGTAATAGATGTGAATAATTTGCGAAAGCTCTTTCTTTAACTTTATATAAAGGTTAATGTAATTATGTATCACGGTGGTGTCCGAATACACGCTATAAACTACAACTCCAATCCTGCTTTACGCAGTTTTGATGACGTTGCACGAGCATTTCCCGTAGTAACCTTTCCTGTCTGC
Organism: Etia nguti; assembly: GCA_015106755.1. Classification (NCBI taxonomy): domain Eukaryota; kingdom Metazoa; phylum Chordata; class Actinopteri; order Cichliformes; family Cichlidae; genus Etia; species Etia nguti. The sequence goes on from VUQG01011995.1 coordinate 14,389, forward strand.
TTGCTGGTGCGTTTGCGCCTCCTGTCTTGAAAGCGAGGTGAAGAATAGTTTACTTTCCAGAGTTCAAGGTTTGGTGTCAGTGTTCGTTTGGAGTAAAGGCTTTTGCCGAGGCGTTAAGCCCCCTTTCTCAGAGCCAACATGCTGAACATGTGGAAAGTTAGGGAGTTGGTTGACAAAGCGTGAGTATCTTCTAATCACAGTACGGCTGTAACGAGTTATTTGTGCTTGTAGTTTACCTGTTTGAAAGAGACACGTACCCAAAACTTTGACGTCACGTCATTCTTTACAAGTTAGCTAGCCTGTATGCTATTAGCGAATTAGTTAACTGACTTTTACAAACACCATACTTATTGTTTTAAGTGTGGGTGTCTTGTTTTTCTTACAGCTCTTCTTGCCTTGTCGTTCAGCTAAACTGTAGCTAAAATGATATGCTGTGACTGCGCGTGTCAAATGTTCGTTTTCTCCGAAAGCGCATGCTAACTCGCTTGGCTAACAAGCTAATTATGTAGCCTGTTGACTGGGTGGGTAGCTAGCTGACTAGGCTAGCCAGCTAAGCTAGTTTGACAGCTCCCAGGCTGAATAATTAAACAATGGCTGTTTTTGGAGTTATGTGAAACAGACGTGTCGTCCAACCCCTGTTTAGCTGCCACTACCTGGAAATACATTTTCATTAATTAATTTAAGGTAGAAGTGCTTTACGATCGTCTTGACACTTGTAGCTAAGTTACACACAACGTTGTGGTAGTTGTACCAGAGCCCTTGAGTTGTACTATAAGTTAAATTAGTTGTTCGTCGTTAAGTTGCAATACAAAAATTGTCTAGATTGTTTGGGATTTTCCACCAGCGTCACGTCCCAGCCTCCCGGTGGAGCTAGCACACACTATAAATTAACACATCGTGTTAGTGTTAGTTTTTCCCCCTTTATCTTTAGTTTAGATTCCGTTATCTTCGCGTGTGTGTATGTGTGTGCCTTTTTTCAACATGTATTGAAAATGTTTAGTTTTAAGTTTTCAAGTTATTAGTGAGGTTAAGTTGTTGTATATTAATAATAATGATGGTGATAAAGTCAATAAAACAATGAGGGATGTTTTTCAGGGGCAGGAAGAGCAGAGTGTGTATTAAAATAAAAACGCACCAAATAAAAAAAAAAAAAAAAAAAAACTGCCTTTACACTTTTGGCTTGCAATCATGTTGGCAACCAGTTACCAGTAAACGTAAGTGTGTGTTAAGAAGTTTGACCACAACTTACGACAGTAGTTATTTGAGTTTTACGTTCTTATTTTTGTTTCTACTTGAAAGAGCCACTGCAGAGCATTTATTAATGAGTGACCAGTCATCTGCTGGGTTTTGTAAGTTGTTGGTGGATGTCAAGCTTTTTTTTTTTTCCGCTTCTGGTGAGTTTTTGCATAGTTTGATGGGAGTGTTGGTCAAAGCTTCCATGGCAGTAATTTATTACCTAACTTTATCAAAGAGCAAGCCAACGCCTTTGTTCAGCACGTTTTGTTCTCCTTTGGCTGCTGGTTTATTTTCAGCTGTTGACTGTACTCTGAAGCTTTTGTAGGCTATTGCAAGATTTTCTTTAAAATGTATTTTTATTTTTTGTTCTTTCAAGAGTTTAGTGGCTTATTGTGCACAGCCAGACAATGGTGTGTTAAGTCTATCCAAGAATGCAATCCTGTGGATGCACTTGACTCCCCTCTGTGTGTGACCTCTTGCAGCACGTTTTACTTTTGTTGGAGCGAGTCAGACAGAGAGGGGAACATTTACTTTACAAAATTTAACTCAAGTTCTTTCAAATGTGGAATTACTATGTCTCAATTGAGATAAAGGAGACAAGGCATAGATATATAAAGATGCCACAACTTGTAAAAACAATGGTCATGGCGTGCATGACACATTCATTCATCTACACACACACACACACACACACACACACACCCAGAAGCATGTAAATTATTTACCAAACTTAATGTTATATAGATCACACTATCGTGCAGTATTGTATAAATACTTTTTATTCTTGCATATATTTATTTTCTGATGCGTCTGCACATTTTTATTTTAACTTTTAATTTAAAGCATTTTGGATTGAAGTTGAATTGACAGACTAAGAGAGAGATTATTTTTATGCCTGAGTGAGTGCGCCTTCATTCTAATCTGGCTTTATTTGAAATAGTGGGTGGCGTAAGAGCTCGTGTCTTGAGACCTTTGAAATTGGGAACCTGTTGACTTATTTTCATAAAGCGTCATTAAATGCTGAGTCATTAAGACTGATTGTTGCCTTTGCTAGTGTCGCATTCTTCCTCTGATTAATCAGAGGGTTGTAGGTGCATTTTTTTAATGTAATGAGTAAAATACTGATTTTATTTATTTATTTTTTTACTTTTGTAATGAGTAAAACTAGCACTAATATGAAAACTAAAGTGCAGTTGCACTGAAGAGCAAGGGAAATGTTTCAGCAGTATAGCAGCGGAAATATGTGTGATTGTGTGTCACTGAGAGTATCACAGCTTCCGTTTTATCTAGCTGATATCTAGAACAGCAGCAACCTCTGTGTGAAGATAAGTATTTGCATCAATGCCTTTTATTTTTTGTCTGTCATTCATGCATGACAGGTCAGCATTGTCCCTAACTAACTAGAGAAGTTTTGTATATATAAAGTTAAAACTGCACATGGAGTAACCAGAGTCCTTTGAGAACTCTTGGTTATTCTTCTTCCAAACCAAGTGTTTGGAAGAAGAATGTTTGAATGTCTGAATGTCAACAAATGTTTACTGTGATCCATGGTTGAGCTCAGAGGCTGATTTTAATCAGCTGTGAAAAGACTCTGGCGTGGTAATTTTCAAATACTTTTCATGGCTTAAGCCACATTTTACAAAAGAGAGTATGTTGTCAGAGTCGTAACCATACCCTGCAGCTTGTAGCAATGCAGTCTGCCTGAAAACCACAGAGAGGGTGTATCCTTGTTAACAGTATGGCATCAAATCAGTGTTGCTCTTTCAGGCGCTCTGCAGTTTATTGCTGATGTGGCAGTAGTGAAGGATGAGGTTGTACAAATTTCAAATTGCTTATTTGCCTTGCCACATTTTTTTAGCCAAAGTTGCAGCAGGGCATGCTTACAGGCATTGTCTTTAAAATAAGTATGATTATTGATCATAGGTCTGCGGTTCTGCAACAAACAAGTTTATGTAAGTTAATACACTAAACAAGAATAAGGTCTCAGGGTGTGGCTCAGTTTTACGTTGCATATACACTTTGGGATAGTGGCTATACTGCTTCTCTTAATGCAAACACTGCAGGAATTGTCTAGATAACCAGTTTATCCAGTTATGACCAAATAGATGCCAAATGACATGTTGAATTAAATCCCCTTACACAAATAGGGATTAGGCAAATAAAGATGCAAAATCTCAATTAAAAAACACAAGTACACCATTGTCAAACAATGCACAGCAGGTGATGTAAATGGAAATTACTGAAGCGGAAATGAACTTTCTATATAAAGGTAAAGAAATCAATCAAGTCCTTTGCTTTTTTTTCCCTTCAACATCTTGGTGCAACCCTTATAAACACTGAAGATAATTTGTGAATTTTTTTTTTCCCCTTACAGAATGCTGGCTATATTTTTAAATAGAAACTGAGGCAAGATTTGTAGACTCTAATCCTGGATAAATGTAAGGCAGAGTTTGATTTGCCTTTCTTAGTTCTGTACTGATTGCGATTGGCAGTTTTTATTTCTTTAGTCTTTTATAAAATATATAAAGTCCTATATATTTGGAACACAGATTTTAGCCTGAAATGCTTAGAGAGATGAATTGTTTTGGTTTCTTCCCATTTGAGTCTCTGATTCTTGTTGTACTAGTTTCTAACTAGAGCTCGCAGTCAGTCATCACACTTGGTTTATTCATCGCCATTTTAGCCTGCATGTATGTGTTTACAATGAACGCATTATGCATTTGCCTGTGTGGTCTCCTGTTTTAGGTTTTGACAAGCAGTTATAGAAAACACGCATGTGATCCTTAGGCTTTAAAAGGGCATGTGTGGTTGTCTTAAGCACCTTTAAGTCTCTGATTTTATATGATTTTTCTACTGTCATTCATGTTGTTGGTCTTGCTGGGCTGAGGTGCCGGTGCATACTTCGAGGGGAAATTACAAATACCATCTATTATAATTGATGTGTGCATTGAAGTTTGTTTTTGTTTGTTATTATAGAACCAATGTGGTTATGAACTACTCTGAGGTGGAGTCTAAGGTGAGAGAAGCCACCAATGATGACCCTTGGGGACCATCAGGACAGCTGATGAGTGAAATTTCTAGGTAAGGCCAGCACACTGTAGTTTAATGTTTAGTTTATTTATGTTTTACTGAAAAGCACCAAAGTTGTACTGTAAATAAAAAGAAAATCTTACATCCCTTTGATCTGCATGTCCATGATCATTGTTTTTAAAGATCAGGCTTCTATGACAAATCCAGCTGTTACTGGATTTTAAGCCTCCTCTCTCATCAAAACAGGAAACGGGGCTTCTTTGAAAGTCAGCAGAATCTTTCTGAACAAACAACTATAAGAAGTTATAGTTTAAAAGTTAAGCTGTAAATTACCTGCAGCATCTGATTGTCTAAGAACTCCCGTGAACTACCTCTGATGTGTCTTACATGACTTTCTTTAAGTGCAGAAAGCTTTGTCAAAAACTTATGAGCCCCGAAGTTAGGAGTGACACAGAAGTTTCTAATGACTCATTTAAGGAGCTATTTTCAGCCTAAGCTAAGTTTTTACAAAAAATGGTTTCTGATGTTCAAGCGTCCCGTTTGACCTCTCCAAGTCTTTTCCTGCACAGAACTGCAAACAATGAGAGTATTAAACCCCCAGGTATACATTGTTGATTATTTATGATATACAAAGTGGACATCAGTGTTTGAGTTCATCTGGCTTTTACTGTTCATGCTTTCTTGTTGTGCAATTATGCATACACAGATATGCTTAAATACAGATATGCTTTTTTTTTTCTTTTCTTTGTTTTTACATGAAAGTAAAAAGTCTAAACTTCATTTCACCCCCTCTTTCAATGTTTTTTATAAACAGAGCCACCTTCATGTATGAACAGTTCCCAGAGGTGATGAACATGCTGTGGGCCCGCATGCTGCGGGACAACAAAAAGAACTGGAGGAGAGTCTACAAGGTCTGCCTCAGTACTGTTGCAACATGACACAAAAGCGCGTTCTTACATTAATTGTGAAACAAGTTTTGAAGACCTAAGTGCTGAAAAACATTTTTTTATTATGTTTATGTCACTTTGGACATGCTAAACTACAATTAATAGATGTGATTTTAACTTTAAAATCCTTTCTCCTTACTTTTAGCAATAATCAGGTATCGGCAAGAACACTTTAAGATTGGGTTAAGCTTTTTTACAAATAACATACTGATGGATTTCACTCAGCAAGAGACGTGAAGATGAACCACATTGTTTGAAACACTGTGATTGAGAGTAAACTAAACTCTGACACAGGAATCACAACTTGAACAAACTGGATTAACTACAAACTTGAAGTTAAAAATTAAATCTTAAGAAACTCCCC